>JAOTQR010108523.1:0-26626 GCA_025774065.1 Solanum ossicruentum | reverse complement strand
GCATCATTTACCCTGAAATGAAGTTGACACGAATCCATATACAATAGCACTCTCCCATATACAATAGCACTCTCCCAGTGGGCAAAAATGCTCTTCCCAAGATGGTGGGCATCTCGAAATCAATCTCACAATCAAGGATCACAAAGTCCGCGGGAAAGATGAATTTATCAATTTTAACAAGCATATCAAGAAGTATTCCCTCCAGTTTTTAATGATTCGATCTAAAATGAGCAACCGTATTCTCGTTAGGGTAGGAGTTCTAAACCCAAGCTTTTTGAATATGGCAAGAGGCATCAGATTAATGCTCGCTCCTAAGTCACACAATGCTCTTGTGAACTCAACATCACCAATGGTGCAAGGGTTGGTGAATGCACTGGGGTCCTCTCGTTTTTGAACAAGGCATTTAGTCATGATCTTACTACATTGTTGGAACTCCTGTGAGAACTCTTGACTCAAAGTGCATTTCTTTGTCACCAAATCCTTCATGTACTTGGCATACCCGGGCATCTTCTCCAAAGCATTTAAAAGAGGAATGTTGATGGATAGTTTCTTCAACATCGATAGGAAGTGTTTGAATTTACCCTCCTCTTCCTTTTTCTTAAGCCTTTGATAGTAAAGAGGAGGAGGCTTTGGAATTAACTTCAATTTTTCATTCTCACTTACCTCTTCTCTTTGCATCCCAACAATCTCCGAACCTTCCCCCTCAACCACAACTTCACCACCAAGAACCTTCTCATCAACTTCATCCACAATCACCGGCATAGGGAGATCTATAGTTTATTGACACTTTGAGTCATGACTGTAATATGATGCCCACTGTTCTTAGGATTTTTAATCATGTTGTTTGGTAAGGTGCTCTTTTGGCATTGGTTCAATTGCAAAGAAACTTGCCCAAATTGTTGTTCTAGTTGCTTAATCGACACCGAGTTAGACTCTATTTTTTGGTTATGCATGAAATATCCGCTTTCATTCCCTTCAAGGTCTCATCTTGGTGGTCGGCTCTCTTCAACAACTTGTCAAACATCACTTCAAGCCTAAAAGTGTTTGGCACAGTATCACGGTTGTAGGGAGGCACATAGGGACCATTCCTATAACCATATATTCTACCCTATTGGACATCTGGCACCCTCTCTCTTTCATAGTAACAACCTCGATTATCTCTATAAGCACCATCACAATTGTAGTTTTGACCTTGATTTCCGGAACCTTGCCTCCAATAGTATGAATTGGACCCTTGAGGATTATTTCGGAAACCGTCACGTGATTACTCACAAAAAATGCATCTTCATCAAAGAATGGATCTTCATAGATTGGAGCCTTAGGAGGTTGGTGATTGACCGCTTTGAAACTTTCATTATATTGCTTCAATACAAAGTCCATACTTGTGCGAAGTTGAGTAAGTTGCTCCATGATCTCTTCATTGACCTTTGCTTGCTCATTGTTGGTGTTGACTGCACAAGAAGTCTTCATCCCACCTTGCTCTCATTGACCCCATGCTCTATTGGTTTTAACCACTTGCTCCATCCTTGAGGCTTTCAATGCAAAAGGATGGTCAAAAAACATGCCTCCCATGATTGTGTCGGTGCAAGCTTGATAATTCTCATTAAGTGCCAGATAAAAAATCACAACCAAGGCATCATCAACAATCTTGTGATCGAGGACCATCCTCAAGCATTTGGTAAATCTCTCCCATGTTGTGCTAATGGAGTCACCCGACAATTTCTCAAAGTTGTTTACTTGATCTTTGAGCTTAAGCTTGTTAGATCTTAGGAAATATCTTTCAATAAATACTCTTTGAAGCTCTGTCCAAGTTGTAATAGTACCCAAAGGAAGTTCTAACAACTATACAGCTACATCCCAGTCAGTGACAATGGAAATACTTATAAACCAATGACATCAAGAGAAAGATTTTGTGTTCCCATGATACTCTTTCAAACAAACACCATATTATGGAGATGAAGGTGGGGATCTTCTAAGGGTAGCCCTGTGAATAATCCACAATTTTGGAGCATTTGAAGTAATCCACTCAACACCGAGAACTTAGCATCCGCTAGTAATAGAGGCAATGCTATAACACCAGTAATGTCCATGTCCATAGGGTTCAAGCAATATTGGTTCCATCCATAAGCATTTTCGTTGAAGTACCTAAGCTGAGGCTTATTATCCCTTGGTGGTGGATTCTCCTCTCTCCCCATATCATCATTCATATTCATTTCCTTCTCAACCACGATATGCTCATTCACTTGATCCATTCTTCTAAAAAGTCGATGGCTCTCCAAATTGATCAGATCTAAGTGATTACCTTGGCTCCTTGTATTAGGCATACAACTTAGTACACCCTACAATTTAAATCAAACAATGAAAACAAAAACAACAGTAACGTACAAGAGAGTTTAGAAATTAACACTAGAACTAACTAATAGTAAAATCAAGTCAAAACCTAGCCATATGCCCCAACAACGGCGCCATAATTTTTGATGATGTTCACATTCCAATAAGAAAGTTGTCACTATAAGCAATTAACGTAACCAAAGGTTAAGATCGAATCCACAGGGAATACAAGGCTTGACTATGAGAATTCACTATCAATCATTTCAAGTATCTATAACTAAAGTCTCTAAATTGGGGGGGGGGGTTGTGATTCAAGAGCAAAGTAAAATAAACACTATACTACAATGCAGGAAGACACACAATTTTAGGGACAACTTGGGAATCATGTTCCCCTTGGTTCATTGACTTAACTACCCTAGGTAATATAACTACAATTGAAGATTCACATGCAAGATGGTAACTTAGGTTCTTCTAGCCTCTTGTGAAGGTGAAGGTCGAATTTCACTATGGCGCTTGGTCGGCTACCATTGTGTTCCAACTAAACATTACCTATTGTCCCAGTCAATCCCCCCTTTGTCAAGTTTGGTTGATTAGACGAGAACATATCAATCAAATCCTGTTATCTACTTCCCTTTTCCTATTCATTACTACCTTGTCGGGATCGTGATAGTAGGCGAGGTTTGGTGTTGGCCACCACCAAACAACAAAAATAATGAAGGGAAATAGAAAATACATGCTAAACCCCAATCATAGAAATGCAATAAACATAGGTCATCTCAAGTCAACTACCCATGGTTTCCACCACCCCAAGTTGTGGGTGCTTAGCTACTAATGGCTAAGGCAAAACCAACAAGAATGCAAATTAAAAACATAGTTGAGGATTTTACCCAAAGCAATGAAGAATGAAGACACACCAGTTGCAAACCAAAAGCTTGATAGACTGACAATGAGTACAAAATAAGATTTACAATCCCCAAAAGTGGGTTTTCCAAGAGAAAATGATAAACTAAGCTAAACCCAAAAATATTCTTGAGAGAATATTCAAAGGCTCTTTCAATGTCTCCCCAAAAAAATCTTAGCTATGTCTCATCAAATAAAACCTAAGTTAAAGTATTTATAGTAATTAAATATTAACCCTAAAAAATTCCACATAAAAGACAGTTGGCAGCTGGTACGCCTCACAGGTATGACTCGTAGGGTGACCAATGTATCCTAATTGGGGTCTTGTATCAGGTTCTTGGGATCTTGGACTCAACTGGTACGACCCACTGGTAGGAGTCATTGCTTGGACTACGACTCATATACTCCTCTGGTAGCCTAGGGCTTTAGTTTTATTTATTCCAAAGTTTTGGCTCTCTGATTCCAGCTAAGAGTCTACCCATAGTAGTCGTACTAAGACTTACAACTCGAAGGATAGCCTCGTAGGGTTGATCTCCACTTAGCAGACTTCTAACTTTTTGTCTTTGTTTCTCACTACGATAGCACACTATGACTCGTAGCTTGGGCTACAACTCGTAGGTGAGCTCGTATGTCCTATGCTTCAGCAAAATCTACAATTTCTCTCAAAAATCATGCCAACCAATCTTTTCTACAAGAACAACATAAAAACCATAAAAAGTAGTATTAAGAACTCATAAAATTCCTTGCTTTAGGCATCAAATGTGTTGTATTTTGATAAGGACTCTGGTGTATTTACCACTCCTTATACTGTCGGTGATGATGAATTTGCAAGAGCATTGTGTGATTTGGGAGCAAAAATAAATTTGATGCCTCTTGGCATATTTGAAAAGCTTGGTTTGGGTTTACCTACTCCGGCATGAATGAGTTTACTGAAGGCAGATAGGACAATTAAAAATGCAGAGGGAATACTCTATAATGTGTTAGTCAAAGTGGATTGGTTCATATTCCCGGTGAATTTTCTAATTCTTAATTGTGAAATCAATTTTGAGGCCCCTATTATTCTGGGAAGACCATTTTTTGCCATAGGGAGACACTGGTGGATATGGATTTGGGTTAACTCAGGTTTATTGTTACTGATGCAAAAGTGGTTTTCAACATTCGCTAATCTATGAAGCACCCCGATGAGCTCAAAAGTGAAGTTTGGGCTATTGAGGAATTTTTATGACCCAAGATGACTAAGTCGTGCTATGACATTAAATAAGGTGCTACATGGTAGGAAACCCAAGAGTTTTTAAATGCCTATGCTTGTTTTTGGTTTTATTGGTATTTTATGGATTCTTAGGTAGTCGTTTCATTGTGGTTTGATTTTTTTCTTTTAAGAGATTGAATTGGTTATATGTTGTTATGATGGTGTATTTTGAGAAAATAGCATTGGAAGCAGTCTCTACGACCAGACCTACGAGTCGTAGTGAGCACTACGAGTAGTACTCATGCCTCGTAGAGGATAACAGTGTTTGATAGAAGTTGGCACTCACACTACGAGCCAACTTCACGATTCATAGTCCAAGCTACAGTCGTAAGTGGGGTTCATAGTGCCTAGGTATGATTCCAAAATTTTTCTAAGTTTTGAGTGGCCTACGAGACAATGACTTACGGGACGTAGTAAGAGCTACAACCAATAGTTAGGGTTTCGTAGACCCGACTTAGGAATTTTTAAAAGTCGACCTGGTCAGGTATATAAAGTGTCAAAATTGATTTTTGAAAAAATTTCCAACCCTAATCATTAGTTATCCCCCTAATCTTCTTCCCCAACATTTTTCCGACCCCTTTTTTGGTGATCCTTCTACGTTTTCTCACAAACTTTTTGGCACTAGGGTTTTCTTGGGCTCCCTTCTTCTTAGATTACTCACTACAATTCTCACACAATGGTATGTCTCTTGGTTTACTGTAATCATAAATTCTTATATATGATATTGATGGATTGATTATGTGTGAGGATTAAGGTTGCCATTATACAAGGCCATTAGTGTGTGAATTAATATGGAGTAGAGGTTAGGGTTATTTTGATTGAAAGTGATTCTGTTAACCCCAGTAAGTGGAAATTGCTTTGTTACTTGGTTTCTATGATTATGCCATGCTTTGTACTGGTGATTGAATGCATGAGGAAGGGTCATAATTGTTGGTTGATTGGGGAAATCATGTGCTGAAATTCATAGACTGAATGAGTTCATATTATACTTATGAATCTATTCCCTGGACCTTTATATAGGAGTTTATATGATAATGTTGGATGTCTTGAGGAATTCACATGAGTTTTTCTTGAATGTATTGGGGGAAATGATAATTGATTGTGTATTATTTGGTAGGATTTTGGATAGAATCTTAATTTCATCGTCATGATCGGGTTTTGGTTAGTTTGTACTTGAATTGTAGAATGTAAACTTGCTTCGATGTTGTTTGGATTCATGTTTTGTTGTGTTTTTGAAGTTCGGATGGTGAAGTTATAGGTACCTCAGGTACTTGTTATTCTCTGCTATGAGGGTCTCCTATGACCCGTATAAGGATCTATGAGTCGTAGTTGCCCCTTATAGGGAATAAAAGTGACCTAAGGACCTTGAACACTTACCATACAAGACCCACCTACGGGTCATAGTGCTCACTACGAACCATAATGGGGTCTTACGGACTTATTCCTATGTTAAATTTTACAAACTGAAACCTTGTATGAGACCTATCTACGACTCATAGTCGAGGCTACCAGTTGTAAGAGCGTCTCATACCTAGTTTCAATTTCTAAAATTATTATGCACCTGAGGACTATGGGGCCTTAGTATGACTCCTAGTCTCCACTATGAGTCATACCAAGGTCTCGTAACTATTAACTGCAACTGATGCAGTGTTGCATTTCTTGTGTTTTGCTTTTGCTTTTATTTTCTTTTGTTGATGATTGCTTGGGGCTAATTGTGGGTTTTGATTATTTCAAGTTTAATCGCCCCCAAAAATAGGAATACAGCTATCAAGGCCTTCAACCAGAGACTTCGCGACAAAGATTCGAACAAAGAGCATTTAGCTGGATCAAACGAGGTCCAAAATGTCCAGATAGACCCTGAGACACATATGCCTCAAATGAGATCTAGAGCTGCTCAGACCCCGATGCAGGTTGAGAGTACCTCCCAGTCTAATAAGGAGGGAAGTGAAGATGGGTCTGAATCTGATGATGTGCCCCAGGACGAAGGAGCAGTCTAGTCCTCGATTGCCTTATTTATTTTTGATACAGATCCTCAATATCATTGATGGGGGATCGAGGGCATGGAGGCCATATACAGATAGTGGGTAGAGCTGAAAGGGTAGGGGAAGCCCATGAGATCATTTTCGAGGAGCCCCAGCTAGTAGATTCAGGCTTGAGCCATCTCCCGGCATTAGAGATTAAGATAGACTGACATAGGCTCAGGTGGTTGACAGTAATGCTGGGCAAGTAGGCCCTGCTCCTAGTTCAGGAGTTCGATGCAGTGTACGCGACCACCATCCTATGAGACCTTCTTAAGGGGAAGAAGTTTCTTGAGCAGCCAAGACTTCGAGAGGTATTGGTGCGAGGCCAGCAGGTGGACATATCATAGGAAACCATCCGCTACGTTCAGTTTGGCCGACTTATAGAGCACCGAAGTCCATAGCCGAGTATGAAAGTTGGATAGACAAGATGAGACGGGCTGTAATTTCAAAGAACGTGCACCAGAAGACCAAGAATCTATGATGTGTGTCCAGCCAAATAGCAGAGAGTGGGCCCGAGCCTACATGGGTCACTACACATACAGAGCCCATCATGAAGTCCTCTCTCTCCTTCCCCGCCAAATTTTTGTGGGTTATCATCTTGTCTATCATCCGCCCCACCTATACAAATATTGTCATCACATTAGAGTGAGCGGTTCTACTAGCCAGCATCCTAGTTAGCTTATGACATTGACTAGGCTCACTTGATTTCTGTGCAAATCCATGAGTCAGCACTCCGGAGAAATACATGCTGACTTTTCTTATACTGATCCACAAATTATGCATAGAGCGGGTGTGAGTCTCCCTTCATCTTGATCCACAAATCGAGACACTCCAGACCATGGATACCAGCCTAATCAAGGCTAATGAGAACTTGGTGGCTCTTCAGCGGACAACACATTCTCCTATGCCCAGGCTCTTAATCCTGAGCCATATATCGAGGGTTCAATGGTGGCCACCACTACTCCAGATACTACTACTATTAATATGGGATCACATCAGTATGAGGCAGCCCCAACGGCACCTGCACAAAAGCCATCCACATCTTAGGCTCCTTTTGCAAACTTTCCTATGATGTCACTATTGCTTTTCAGGCTATGGTTTGCAGATTGGCATGGACAAAGGCTCAGTAATCCTAATTCACATGACAGATTAAGTCGTGGATCTAGTAGATAGTTCAGGCATCTGAGGATAGATGCAAGGCATTCACCACTTCAGTTGTTGACCAGAGGATTGCTACGGTGGATGCCTGAGTCAATGCCTTCGAGGCTAGAGTTCAGAAGAGACTTGCTGAGACCTAGCTGGTGGATTTATCAACCTTTAGTCAGGAGTTGACAAATTTCAAGTCTAACTTAATTGCGTCATTGGTTGCTCCCATCCCATTTCCAGAGACTACACTTGTAGATGAGCCGCTTTTTGACATGTTTGAGGAGGGTCCACCACGTTCTCCTGGGAAGAAACGAATGGAGGAGACTGAGGCAGAGGAGGGAAACAAGCTGCAAAATACCTCCAAGGAGGATGAGGAGCTAGAGCAGCAGATCAGTGAGTTCGTCCTGTAGAGATCGAGAGAGAAAGATGAACTCCAGATCACTGAGTTCATCCTGTAGAGATCGAGAGAGGAAGATGAACTAAGAAAGCTTAGGAGTTTGAGAAATTGTCAAGTATTGCCTCATCCAGCTCAGCTGCATGACAGACTGCCTCGTAGAGGGAGACACTCATGGACAGTCGGAGATCGGTGCTTATGCACTATTTGATGTTTGACTTTTGACCCCCTATTTTTCATTTTGTTTTTACAATATATATTTGAGGACAAAGTAATTATTTTTGGTGGGTTGTTGGTAGTTATGGACTAGGGTGAAGTCTGAGTAGCCTTTAGTCCATAACTATCTTAGTTTTTGATATACCAAGATTTTCCTGCATGCGTTCTTTTGCCTTGTGGATTTTTATTTTTATGTTGAATGGGCATGTTTTAGATATTGTCGATAATTTTTGTGGTATATGGTGATTTAAATTTTGGCATGTACATTGTTTTGATGATTTATGAAAATTTTCGCAAAAATTGCTACCCTTGAAAATTTATGTTGATTAGTAGTTACTTTGTGATCATGCATGTTTGAATGGTTTGGCTATGTTTGTTCTTACTAAGTGAAGGCAAGTTGATGTTGACGCATGATCTGTGAGTCTTTGTTTGCTGTGTGTGCAATGTCATGTGTGTGTGAGCTAATTTTGTTGTGTTTATGCATTGTGTACTGATTCAGAGCTTGCCCTGTTACTTTGAGTTGGACTAGAGATTAGATGAATTAGGAAAGGATCTTAGGTCGTTCTTCTTTAAACTAGTCCACTTTTCCATAAATAACCCACCAAATGATAAAGTTTACCCGTTGTTCTAAATATTCGAGCCTGACATATACCTTTTCTTTGTTAATACCCAGCTAGCCTATCCTTATCTAGTAAAATACCTTGATATTAGCCTTGGTCTATCATTGAACATTGTGAACCTTGATTGGGGCAAGAAGCCTATGTTGAGTGTGGCTACCAAAAGGTGGCCCTAGTTAGGGGATTGGATATTGTGTACTTTACCTAAAGCTAAAAGCCTATATTAAGGGTGGCCTATGTTGTGGTATAGCATTAATACATCATAATGTTCCAATAACACCTATAATATGTAGATAGAAGTGGGGCCAAGACATCTCAGGGCTCACCCTCATTGTCATAAGTTTTCAACATAATAAGAGTCAATACATAGCATAAATTAAAAGAAACATGTCCTTGGAATTGAGGACTCGCCAACTTGCTTTGAAAGATAGTACTAGCCACATAGAGGAGGAAGATGATCAAGTGGAGCTCCAGTTCCTACATGTTAACATCATGTAGGCATAGAGTATACGTGAGTACGTTTGAATGTACTAAGTATGTAGGATGCAATGCAACAATAGATAGACAACATAGGTAAAATGCATAACCATAAGCAACAGATAGTATAATAATAATATGTCATGTATGAATGATATTTGACATAAAACATGCTTATATCGGACATATTACATATGTAAGAAGAGACCATTATCATAGACCAAGCATCTTAGTACTTGGAATCCAAGGTAAACCACCCCTTGGAGGTGTTTGAGGCATCAGCCCCTCAACTTGGTTAATGGGTTTACCACCACCACCCCCTCCAATCAAGATGTTTGAGGTATCAACCCCTACTCTTGGTTAATGGATTTTTACCACCTCCTATCAATTAGTTTGAGGTATCAACCCCTCAACTTGGTTAATGGGTTTTTACCACCTCCAATCAAGGTGTTTGAGGTATCAACCCCTTAACTTGGTTAGTCTGTTTTTACCACCTCCCATCAAGGTGTTTGAGGTATCAACCCCTTAACTTGGTTAGTCTGTTTTTACCACCTTCCATCAAGGTATTTGAGGTATCAACCCCTCAACATGGCTAATGGTCATCTTGCAACATAAAGATACCTTTCATGAAATCAACACACATATATACATATTCCTTTTATCATCATAAAGTTACTTAGTCCATAGGTCATGCAATAGATCATCAATAGCTCAATATTTCAAAACCGGACATTCTATCTAACACTTGGCGGGTCCATAATGCTAGTTTAAAATCATGCAATTCAAGAGTTCAATCATGTGATCAAATCAATGTAAAACCACCTACTAACACTAGATAATACCCTCATAAAAGATACATCAAAACCCCTGGTTAAACTCATATTAGATGTTAGATTCATAGCTCAAAACATCCTTAAACAATCAATATTTCATATAATCCCAACATAGTTTATAGTCAACTTTCATGATAAGAGATACCCATAGATAATCTAGCTTAAAAACATGTAATTTATATAGAAAAGAGAGGTTGGGCACCATGGGTGAAACGACCCAATGGTTGTAACCCACATGCTTTAGACCTTGAGTTTCTTGAAATTGAGTTGGGAAAGAATTTAGGCTTGGAATGGGGTCTTGGAATCCAAAACTTGTTCTTGAGTTTCCTTGAATTTGTATTGGAGTCTTGTAGGAGGCTCTTGAGAGGATTTCAGAGTGTGTTCAAGTTGAGAGTAATGAGTTTGATCTTTTTGAATAAGGTTAGGTCTTTTGGGGAGGTTAAGATAGCATTGGAAGTCTAAAAAGATCATTTGAATATATTAAATTTACAAAAATGCCATTAGTGAATTGATGGAAAAATTGGCAAAGTGATGCCCCACTGAGGCTCACACGGGTTATGTGGTGCTCCACGGGTCGTGTGGAGTGCCCATGAGGTAAGACTTGGTCAAATTTGGAAGTTGGGATACTTTGAAAAATCATGTTTCGTCACTTTGACGGGAGCCACCACGGGCCATGTGATGCTACACTGTTCGTGTAGTGGCCCGTGGAGTTACATTTGGTGAGAAAAATATGGCCAGGAGACTCCACGCAAGGCCAGATAGTTTGTGGGCTTTGCACGGCTCGTGAGGATAGTCGTGACACTACACTTAGTAAAAAACTTCCCCCCCCCACGCCAACCTTGCCTCACTTGCATGCTTCCACGGCAATCCAAACCATCAGTGGCAAGCCATACGACCCATGCCACTGGTCATGTCCTAATCCTTAGGCCAAAAAAGGTATTTTTCCAGCCCCAAATAGTCCAAACGGCTTGTCCAAAGCCTCACTGCCTATCAAAGTGCTCGTGTGAAATCACTATACCGGAGTGTCTCACGAAAATGGTCATTACTCCTTCATTCAAACTCGGAATAAGGTGAAACAAGCGCATTGGAAAGATAACTCAAAGAGCTTTCATTTGACATGTCATGGGTCGTCCAATTCTTTGTGTGCTAAAAGTCAAGCTCATTTAAAGTTGACCCTTGCATTAACCAATACCCAAAACTCAATTCATAGGGAAGTTTTGAACTGGTCTAAGTACTAGAAGTCTCCTACGACCCTAATACACTCCCAACCTAACCAAATGAGGCTTGAAACATGGATACATAAGAGTATGAAGTTACATGGTCTCACAATATTTCCCCCTTGGGAACATTAGTTCCCAAATGTGGGAGGACAAGGCTTGAAAGGCTAGATTTAGAACACGAAACTCCCAACCATGGGATTCAATGCATATCTTATTATTTGAAAATCATGAAGTAGTTAAAGGTCATGCCAAAATGTTTTTAAATCATTCAAAACATCACATAAATCATTATAATGCTCATGTAAGCATATCGTGCCATGTGACTCAAGAATTGGAAGGATTAGGAAGGTTTGGGAAAAGAAAGAACCTAATGCCTTAGGCTTAGGTAGATTGGAAAAAAATAGAGATGTCGCGTCATTATGTTTGCCTCGACTTCTCATATGGCACTTTCAGCTTGTTGATTCCTTCAAAGGACTTGACAGAAGCTACACCTTTGTTTCCCCAACTTCCTCACTTGAACATCCAAAATTTTCACTAGACCCTTTTCATAAGTCAAATTGTCCCTCATCATATCTACAACCTTCTAAGTCACCATAGCATTTGGATCACCACACCCCCACCTTAACATAGATACATGACAAAACCAGAAAAGCTATATTCATATCCGTAAGCAACTCCAATCCTCATGCAACCTTACCAATTCCTCCTCCAAACCCAACAAGGACCTACAAACCTTAACCCAATTGTCACCCTTATTCACACATAGTCCATGTCGCACCATAAACCACCATCTCCACCTTGGGAGACAACCTCTGCTCTACCATCTTTCACCCAAAACCTCCAACTCTATCTAGGTGGAATCAAGGCCTTGCTTAAACTAGACCCCTTCACCCTAAGGAGATTCGGAACCATCAAAACCACTACACACCATTCTCAACATCACCCAACCTCATTCCTAACCTAGTAAACTGGTGAACTTCTCAACCACCCTTTTTGTCACCCCAAAGATTCTTATTTCCACCATTAGTAAGCTACCTCATATACTTTAAAATCAAAACATCACCCCTAAATGACTTACAAGCACTTCCTTTCTTCCGAAAACAAACCAACATATCATCACCAAAGACAACCACAAACATACCAAGTAGGGTTTAAGGACATCATACAAGAGACCTATAGACATAGCTGGTGCACTAGTCAAAACCAAAAGACATTACCCTAAATTTAATATCGGAAAGGACATCAAGAATTCATTGACTACCTAAAATGACTCAATAGGAAGGACCTTATGCTCAACATCCCTAACTCCTACAAGATGATATATGCAACCACTCAGAGATCAATTGGACCTTAAGACAACAAATTAACCTACCCTTTACTACAACTTTACAATCTCCTACTCATTGACGGGTTTACTAGGAAATTGGGGTCTCACCATATGGGTTCTACAACCAATGGAGGCATAGCATGCATGTAACCAATCCATCCCAAGAATAACCTCAAAGTCTACCATGACATACTCAATAACATCAAACAATTCTATATGCAATAAGGACATGAGACTACCCCTATAGATTTTCCTAGCAATAATGGACTCACCAACGAGGTAGACACCAAACGGTTCACATAACAATTCAAGACACATGAAAAGCCCACTAGCAACAAAAGAAAAATGAAAGAACAGTGACACTCAGACCTATCAATGCATATACCTCAAAATCAAAGACTTTTAATATACCAATGACAACATCAGGCACCTTATCAACCCCTTCCCTCCCATGAAGAGCATATAACTGATTTTGCTTTGGGGCACTACCTTGTTGATCACATCTTCCCCTAGGAACCGCACTTACACCTTGTGGATGAACATCTCCACCCACTTCACCATAATCGAAATGTGTTTCTCAAACATGGGCCACCATTGCCTTTCCCACACTTCAGGGACCTAAGCTTTGTCACCCCCTCATTACCCCTTTGGAATCTTTTATTCGGCACACTATCATTGGCAAACCCCTTGTTGGAAGCATTGTAGGACCTTTGACCATTCCTAAGATCACATGAGACATTCAACAATCTTGTGGCCCATCTTGAAACACCGATAACATGCACCCATGTTCCTCTTACAAGTGCTATCATGGTTTCTTCCATATTTTGGACACCTATGGCGAGTCCTCCCACCATTGCCACCTTCAAATTGGACTCTTCTCTTTTTGAACTTGGGCACCGGAAGTCTAGAAGAAGATGAACCACTCTCAACTCAAGCCCTCATAATTTTTCTCTCCCCCTTCTCATCATTTTAAATCTTAGAGGCACCTGCTTATTGGTTGAGTTGAGCGGTCAAGGCTTTGGCCAAAATCCATAGAGCATACTGAACCTCCGCATTAGATGGTCCAACATCTTGTACACCACCCTCAATAACTTGAGATGTTTTTTAAAATGTAACAGTTAATAATCAGGAATAATCCTTAGAGGACTTAACTGCATCGCACAACATAGATCATGGAGAAGCGAAGCATTTCTTAAACCGCCTTCTAGCTTCCCATTCATAGTTGTGTCGCACTTCAAAACCACGAATAAGACTCTAATCAACGTGGTGCATTGGATGTCAAGGACCATTAACAACCTAGTGCTTTGATACCAAGTTTGTCACGACCTGAACCTATGGCCTAGACATGACACGATGAATGGGGAATCCGAAAGGACCCCAAACAAGCCTCTTAGCATATCATTACACATGCTTGGTCATGGAAGCAATTGTACAGCATTAAGAGATAGTAAAGGGGGGAAATGGGTCTAAGAGACATAGTTGATATCATAGAAACATAGAAAGTAAAGGTATAGCATTAATATATCATAATGTTCCAACAACACCTCCAATACGTAGATAGGAGTGGTGGCCCACACAATCTCTGGGTTCACCCTCATAAACATTAGTTTTCAACATATTAAGAGTCAATACATAGCATAAATTCAAACAAACATGTCCTCAGAGTTGAGGACTCACCAACTTGCTTTGAAAGATAGTACTAGCCACGTGGAGGAGGAAGATGGTCAAGTGGAGCTCCAGTTTCCTACATGGTAACATGATGTAGGCATAGAGTATCGTTAGTACATTTGAATGTACTAAGTATGTAGGATGCAATACAACAATAAATAGACAACATGGGCAAAATGCATAAGTATAAGCAATAGATAACATAATAACAATATGTCATGTATAAATGATACTTAAAGTAAAAGAAGCTTATGTAAGACATATTACATATGTAGGATAGACCATCATAGACCAAGCAACTTAGTACTTAGAATCCAAGGCAAACCACCATTTGGAAGTGTTTGAGGTATTAACCCTTCAACTTGGTTAATGGGTTTACCACCCCCCATCAAGGTGTTTGAGGTATCAACACCTCAATTTGGTTAATGGATTTTCACCAACTCCTATCAAGGTGTTTGAGGGATCAAACCCTCAACTTGGTTAATGGGTTTTTACCACCTCCCATCAAGGTGTTTGAGGTATCAACCCCTCAACTTGGGTAATGGTCAACTTGCAAGACTAAAGATACCTTTCATTAAATAAACACACATATATACACATTCCTTTCATCATCATAAAGTTACTTAGTTCATAAGTCATTTTATCAAACACTTGGTGGGTGTTTAATGCTAGTTTAAAATTATACAATTGAAGAGGGAAATCATGTGTGAATATCAATGTAAAACTACCTACTAACACTAGGTAATATCCTAATGCAAGATACATCAAAATCCCTTCCCGAACTCATAGTAGATCTTAAATTCATAGCTCAAAACATGCTTAAACAATCAGTATTCATATAATCCGAACATAGTTTATAGTCAACTTTCATAATAAGAGATATCCATAAATAATCAAGCTTGAAAACGTGCATTTTATATAGAAAAGGGAGGTTGGGCACCATGGGTAAAAGGATCCAATGATTGAAACCAAGATACCTTAGACCTTGAGTTTCTTGAAACTGAGTTGGAAAAGAATCGAAGCTTGGAATGGGGTCTTGGAATCCAAAACTTGTTCTTGAGTTTCCTTGAATTTATATTGGGTCTTGGTGGAGGCTGGTGAGAGAATTTTAGTGTGTGTTCAAGTTGAGAATAGTGAGTTTGATACTTTTGAATAGACTTTAGGTCTTTTGGTGAGGTTAAGATAGCATTGGAAGTCTAAAAAAGGCCATTAGAATGGATTAAAGACACGAAAATACCATTAGTGAGCGGATGAAAAAATTGGCACAGTGATGCCCCACTGACACCCACATGGGTCATGCGTCACTCCATGGGTCGTGTTGAGTGTCATGAGGTGAGACTTGGTCAAAAATTAGAAGTTGAGATACTTTGGAAAAATCATGTTTCGTCAATTTGAATGGAGCCTTCATGGGACGTGTGATGCTACATGGTCCGTGTAGTGGCCCGTAGAGTTACTCTTGGTGAGAAAATTTTGGCCAAGAGGCTCCACACCATGCAAGAAGGCTCGTGAGCCTTGCCACGATCCATGAGGATGGTCGTGGCAGTACACTTAGTCATAAACTTCCCCCTCACGCCAACCTTGCCTCACTTGCACGCTTCCATGCTTAGCCACACGACCCATGCCACTGGCCATGTCCTAATACCTAGGCAAAAATGGTATTTTCCAGCCCCAAAAAGTCCAAAAGGCTCATCCAAAGCCTCACTGCCGTCAAAGTGCTCGTGTGACATCACTGCACAGGAGGGTCTCACAAAAATGAACATAACTCCTTATTCCCAACTCGGAATGAGGTGAAACCAAGTGCATTGGAAAGCTAAATCAAAGAGCTTTCATAATATGTCATGGGTCATCTACTTATTTGCGTTGTTAAGTTTATGCTCATTTAAAGATGAACCTTACATTAACCAACACCCAAAACTCAATTTGTAGGGAAGTCTCTACGTCGTCTAAGTACTAGAAGTCTCCCACGACTCTAATACACTCTCAATCTAAAAAAATGATGCTTGAAACTTGGATTCATAAGAGCATGGAGTTACGGGGTGTCACAGTATTGGTCATCATGCATGAATCTCATTTGTGAGAGTGAGTATTCTTGTACAATCCCTTAAACAACTTTGAAAGCTTATTGAGTGAAAAAGGGGACTTCTGTTTTGTGAGGGTATTTGCATTGCATGGTTAGCATTTGACTTGTTCCGTGATTACGAATTCTTGATACTCCTTGTCATAGTTAGATTGTCAAATGCATTAATGTGTTTTGGTTTTCTTAGTAGCTACATGATCATGTTTTGAAAATGCTAGGCTGGGTACCTGAGTTGAAATTAGGGTATATTGCAGTAGGATGATTGCTATGTTTGCTCATTATCTATCCTGATTGAGTCATCGCTTGAGGACAAGCAACAATTCTAAGTCGAGGGTTTTCATGTGTTGTCAAAATTCAACACATTTGACGCCTAAAACATGGGATTTTAGTGTTCTCAATGCAACTTTTTATGGTTTTTATGTGTTTTATGTTTATTTTTATAGAAAGAATAGGTTGGCCTGATTTTGGAGAAAAGTAGTAGATTTTTTAGAATTTGAGGATCTACGAGACCTACTACGAGTCGTAGCCCAAGCTACGTGTCGTAGCGGATGATTATAGCAATTAACAATTTCCAAAACCAAAATCTAAGAAATTTAAATTCAGTCATACAAGCCGAGGGTAGGGTCATAGTCCTCGCTATGACTTGTAGAAAGAGGCCTCGTAGTAATTAACAGTATCGATTAAAATGGGATCAAGACATGAAAGGATTGATTATGAGAAGGCACTATGAGTCGTATACCAAACAATGACTCGTAGAGGTGGATCGTAGCAATGAAGTCCAAAATGGCAAGTACTGACAATGAAAGCCCAAATTACTTCTCATCACCTTACGATTATAGCAAAGACCAGTAGCAATTGCCGACCTAAATTTTGTAATTATTTTAAGGACCTTTTTTGTAAATAGTATAAATAGTATATGTTAGGGTTTTTAGAGGGAGATAAGATATTCTACATCTTTTTAGAGATTTTTAGAGAGAGAAGTTATTAGTCTTTAGGAATATTGTAGAGTTTTAGAGTAGAAATTTAGGGTTTTCATTTGGAGACTCAATTTGGAGATTTGAATCACTTGTAAATAAATTTCATCATTCAAGCTTGTGATTTTAAGAAGGGTTTCCTTGTTCTTCATTCTTCTTGGGTAATTTCTCAACTATGTGTGCTTTATTCATTATTTGTTTTCTTGCCCAAGTCATGAGTAGTTAAGCCCCCAAAACTTGGATGTTGTGGGAACCATGAGTAGCTAGCTTAATAACCCAGACTATTTGCACTTCTTAGGTTGGGTATTTGCATGTATTATCTGTTTTCCTTCATTTTGCTTATTGTTTAATAGTGGCCAACATTAAACCCCATCTAATGTCATAATTCCGAGCATGGTAGTGATGAATAGGAAAAGAAAATGGGTGACAGAATTTGATTGATGTGTTCTTGTCTAATCAATCAAACCAAGTCAAGGAGAGGTTGACTAGGACAATAGGTAATGATTAGTTGGCACACTATGGTAGCCGGCCAAGTGCCATAGTGAAATTCGACCTTTACTTTTGCCCAAGGGTTGGAAGAACCTAAGTTATTATCCTGCATGCAATGTCCTAATTTAGGTGGTGTTATCTGGGGTGTTTTGAGTTAGTGAATTATGGGGAACATAATTTCCCAAGTTGCTCTCCAATTTGATTATCTCTTTGCTTTGTTAGTATAGTTACAGTTTCTTATAAATCATTTTGAACCCCCCCCCCTTTAATTGAGAATAGTGTTAATTGATGCTTGAACTGATTATTGGTGAATCAATACAGCAAAACCCCATATTCCCTTGGGATTTGACCCTAAGCTATGGTTAGGTTTTATATTTGACAACGATCGTTTTATCCTCAAAGTGAGAGGTATTGTTTGAGCATGATCGGTGTGTAAGGTATTCTCCATTATGATTACCAATGTTCCTTGCATAATATAATAGTATTTTATGTAAAGTAATGTATTGTTCACCCAAGAATATTAATACTTTAATTATGTATGACATCAATGTGATCTATCATGCATTCAAGTAAGGGTAAGTTCTTCGTTTCTCATATGTATTATTCCATGTTCTGTGGTGAGAGTAAAATGTCTAAATGATAACCCATATGTATATTCCAGGTTTATATAATTTGCTTATTCTTGATTATGTTCATCTATGCATCCTACTATGTTCTTTTTAATGTTGTCCTATATGTTGAAATAATATTAGCTTGATAACAACTTACTAATGCCTTTGTAAGTGTATCATTTTTGTTAATCACAAGACTTAGCATGAATCATTTCATTATTTATCCATGTCATGCATTGCATACCTACATACTAGTATATTTCAAGTACTGATGCATACTTCTATGCCTGCATGATTTAACCATGCATGGACTCACATTCATCGATATCCTCCACTTTGTTAGCTTTGGGTCATTGAAAGAAGAGAGTTAGTGAGTCCTCTAGTTCGGGGACAATATCTGATTTCTATCTTACTTATGTTGAGGCTTTACTTCCTAGTTTGAGGGTGAGCCTTGAACACGTCTTAGGCCCCTTCCTAGTCAGGCTTAGAGGTGTTGCTGGATACTACTCTATGTACCTATAATTTGATGTTGAGATATTATAAAATCTAATCCCTTAGATCCTATCCCTTATGAGATACTATTTGATGCTATAGATAGTGATGGAAAGTGATGAAAGTCCTAAGTCCCTATTTCCCATAGATTTACTGCTACTTACCCTCTCCTTAGTTTATGCTTGTTATCTGATTCATTCAAATCCCTTTCCCCTATCTATCCTTATAGTGTGAGTCACAAGCCCTTATTCCCCTAGAATTATTTGTTGAATGTTTGTTTTGTATTCCACAACCAAGGATGTGCAAACGATATGCTAAGAGGCTTATTTGGGTTGCCTTCGAGCTTCCCATCGTCGTGTGATGTTTATGCTCCAATAGTAAAGTGGTCGGTATCAAGTATAAATCTAACTAGAGGTTAGGGTCGAATCCACAGTGAATACGGAGTTTGACCATATTGACTCACGAACAATTATTTCAAGTATCAATCAACTATATTCTCTAGAATGGGAGGGGTTACTATTCGAATTGAAAGAAAATAAAAACACTATATTACTAATCCAAAGAGACAATCAATTTGAGAGACAACTTGGGAATTGTGTTTCTCATGATTCGCTAAATTAAATACGCCGGATAACATAACTCTGATCGAGACATTGCATGTAGGATGGTAACTTAGGTTCTTTCGGCCCTCTTGTGAAGGTGAAGGTCGAATTTCACCATGGCGCTTGGTTGGAAACCATGGTGTGTCAACTAACCGTTACCCATTTTCCCAGTCAACTCCCCTAGGTTAGGTTTGGTTGATTAGATGAGAACACATCAATCGAATCCTCATCTACTTCCCTTTTCCTAATCGTCACTACCTTGGTTAGAATTGTGATTGTAGATGGGTTTTGGTGATGGCCACTACCAAAAAATATTCAAAATGAAAGGAAATAGATAAAACATGCAATTACCCAATCAAAGAAATGCACAAAATCTGGTTTATTTCAAGTCAACTCCTCATTGTTTCTACAACCCCAAGTTGTGGGTGTTTAGCCACTCATGGCTAGGGCAAAATCACAAACAATGAATAATGTAAACACGGTTTAGAAATTACCCAAGAATAATGAAGAACAATACCACTTTGATATTGAAACCAAAAGCTTGCAACAATGGAGTTTGAATAGAAGTGATTTCAAAACCCCCACATTGGGTCTTCAAATTAAAAACCTAAAGTCAACTCTAAACCCTAAGAGAAATGCTCTCTAATAATATTCAAAGTGGTAGAATCTCCAAAATGTTGAGTCTCTCCTCAAAAAGCCCTATCCTTAACTATTTATACTATTTATAAAAAGATGCTAAAAATAAAATAGAAAATACAGCTGGCAGCAGATACAGTTCGCAGGTACGACCCGTAGGGTGACCTACGAGTCGTAATTGGACTTTCATAGCCAGCACTTGGCATTTCAGACTTGCTTGATACGATCCATTGCTACAGTCGTGGTCTACTTTATGACCCATAGTTTCTTCTCGTTGTCTTTATTTGTTGTTCTTGGTCCAAATTTTGGCAACACTGTTCCTGGCTATGAGGCCCCTCCTACAAGTCATAGTGAGACCTACGACTCATATGTTAGCCTCATATAGCTGACCTTCACTTTGAAAATTCCTAAATTTTGAACATTGTTTCAAGCTACGAAGGCATATTATGACTCATATCTTGGGCTACGACTTGTAGAGTAGCTCGTATGTCCTAAACTTCATCAAAATATGTAATTTTCTCCCAAAATCATGTTAACCTATATTTTCTACAAGAACAACACAAAAACATATAAAAACCATAAAAATTTTCATTAAGAACATGCAAAATCCTATGTTTTAGGCATCAAATGTGCTGCAATTTGACAGCACATCAACACCCTCAACTTAGATTTATTGCTTGTCCTCAAGAGATGACTCGATCTAAGTAGACAATAAGAAATACATAACAACTAACACAATGGCATATACATCACTCAATTCCTGCTCAGGAACCCAATTGTCATTTGTAAAACCTTATTGAATAGCCACCAAGCAAACCAAGACATAATGATGCATATGACAATTCAACTATAACAAGCAAAGGAGTATCAATAGTTTACAATCACTGTACAAGTCATATGCTAATTGTCTTATGCAAGTGCCCTCATAGAAAAAGAAGTCATTCTGTTTCACTCAAAAAGCAATCAAAGATCAGGGACTGTGCAAGTATCCTCACTCTCGCAAATGAGATTCATGCTTGACAACCAACACCGTAGGCTTGCCCATATACTCATACTATGAATTGTTGACTAGTTAGATTAGGATCACTCTAGAACTTTATAGGCTTGTAACGAGGCTCGTAGGGCTTTGGTAAGGTACTTTGGGCAATTATTGACTAAAAGCCATCCTTGCACCACGTTTTTCAACACCTTTACCTTGACAACTCAGCCTTTTTCATTTTGACCTCCTCATTTTTCATTTTTAAGCTTTTTCGGGTGCTTTCTTTTTCTTTTTCAGCTATGCCTCATTTTTGAACTCATTTTGCTATTCTTTTCATTTCAAGGCACCTTTTTTTCCCTTTTCTCCTCTCACTCGACAGATGATTTTCTCTTCTTTCTTTCTTCCCTTACTAATCACCTCATTTTTGTTACTTTACCACAACATAAGCCACCCTTAACTTACGATTTTAGCCCAAGGTGAAATAAACAATATCCATTCCCTAAACTAGGCTACCTTTGGTATCCATCCTCAACTTTGGCTTTTTGCATAAATCAAGGTTCACATATTCAGGGATAGACCAGGGCCAATATCAAGGTATTCCACTAAACAAGGTTAGGGTAGTCAAGTATCAAGAAAGAAAAGGGACACGTAAGGTTCAAACATTTGGAACAAGTGGAAAACTACTACATTTGGTAGGTCATTCTGGCAAAAGTGGACTAACTTAAAGAACAATGGTCTAAGATCCTTCCTAATCAACTAAGATCTCCAATAGAATCTGAGAGTAACAAGGTAAGTTTTGAATCGGTATACAATGCATGAATATGACAAATATTTGCTCATACACTCATGGCTTAACATGCACAATTAATCATAGACTCATAGGTCATGCTTCAAGCATCAACTTGCCTTTGCTTCATCAGGACAAACATTGCCAAACCATTCACATGCAAGATTGCAATAGTAACCAACAATCCCCAAAATTTTGAGGGTACCCATCTTTCAAAACATTCATAGAACCATTCAAGATTATACACATGCAAAAAGTAATCACCATATATAAACACATTATCCAAAACACCTAAAAATGTGCAGGTTCAACATAAAAGTAAACATCATCCATGAGAAAAAGGAACACAGGCAAGAAAACCTCATGATCAAATTTTGGGGTAGTTATGGACTAAAGGCTACTCAGACTTCACCCCCAATCCATAACTACCCACACCCCCTTGAAAGAAATGCTCTTTGTCCACAATGTACAATACAAAGTCAGAATAAGTATAAGGGGTCATACCTTGGGTTGCCTCCCAAGAAGCTCCTGATTTATTATCACGGCACAACTTAGACCACTTGATTACTCAGACTTCACCAATTTCTCAAACCTTGCACCTCCACAATTTTGCTTTTTCTTCCATCTTGAACTTATGAATTGGACCCCTAGTTTCTTTTCCAACTTTCTATTATGCTCAAAGGGTGATGGTAAAAAAATGAGGGGAATGAGTACTAGATATTTCCTATTACTTGGAGTAGAGGCTTCCAACCTAAGCTTCTTGTAGACCACAAGGGGCTTCAGATTTATGCTGGCACCTAGATCACATAGTGTCCTCGCGAACTCCACGTCTTTAATTATGCAGGGTATGATGGGCATCTTCTCCTCTGACTTGATGAGAGAGATGTTGATGGATGGATGTTTTAACATAGAGAGAGAGAGAGAGAGAGAGAGAGAGAGAGAGAGAGAGAGAGAGAGAGAGAGAGAGAGCTTGACCTTGCTTTCCTCCTCCCTCTTCTTGAGCATTTGAGGGAAAGGAAGAGGAGTCCTTGGGACGGGTTTGTACTACTTTGGCTCTTCAACTGATTCATTTACCACATTCTTTCCACACTCATTTCCATAAACCACATCCTTATTTGCATCTATCTCCGCACGAACATCTTTTAGTGCAACTGGCATAGGAGGATCAATGACGCTATTGCCACCCCTAATAGTCATCGCCGCATAATGCTCTTTATTCTTTGAAGTTTGAACTGTATTGGTAGGGGATCTTCCACTCTGACGCTGAGTAAGAAGAGTCAATACTTGACCAAACTATTATTCTAGTTGTTTGATAACCACATAATGAGACTCTATTTTATGATTAATGATTGTAATTTCTGATCTTATTCCACTTAGAGTCTCATCTCGTGTCTCAGCTTTCTTCAACAGGTGATCAAATATCTCCTCAATTCTTGAATTGCTTGTGCCTGTGTAGTAATGGTGTGGTGGTATATAAGGATCATTCCTGAGACCATTTCTACTACTCTACTCGGCATCTGGACTCCTATTTTTCTCATAATAACCACCCTGGATATCTCTGTAAGAAAATTCTCTTCCATAGGTCCAATTATAGCTTCCTTGACCTTGGCGCTAATGGTCTTGAGTAGACCATTGGACGTTGGTTTCAAAACCCCACATCCGATTAGCTAAAAACTAATTGTCCTTCTCATAATATAACTCCTAATACATAGGCATACATGAAGGCTAATTTTTTGATAAGAGACACTCCGCAAATCTCTCTTTTTTTTTTAACGCCTTGTAAAGAAACAAAAGAAAACAAAAATAAAAATAAAAGTAAAACATAGAAGAACTAAGAAATTAACACTTGAGTTGATCACCGGTGAAATCAAGACAAAACCTCACCGTAGTCCCCAGCAACGGCGCCATAAATTTTGATGTTCATGCTCCAACAGTACAGTGGTTGCTATAAAGTATAAACCTAACCAGAGGTTAGGGTCAAATCCACAGGGGATACGGGGTTGACCATATTGACTCACCAACAATTATTTCAAGTATCAATCGGCTATATTTTCTAGAATGGGGGGGGGTTGCGATTAGAAGTGAAAGAAAATAAAAGCGCTACATTACTAATGTTAACAGACAATCAATTTAAGGGACAACTTGGGAATTGCGTTCCCCATGATTCGTTCACTCAAATACCCCAGATAACATAAATCTAATTGAGAAATTGCATGCAGTATGATAATTTAGGTTCTTCCGGCCCTCTTGTGAAGATGAAGGTCAAATTTTACCATAGCGCTTGATCGGCAACCATGGTGTGCGAAATAACCGTTACCCATTGTCCCATTCAACATCCCCTTGGTCAGGTTTGGTTGATTAGACGAGAACACATCAATCGAATTCTATCATCTATTTCCCTTTTCCTATCGTCACTACCTTGATCAGGATAGTGATAGTAGGCTGGTTTTGGTGTTGGCAATCACCAAACAAAATTTAAAGTGAAAGAAAATAGACAATACATGCAATTACACAATCAAAGAAATGTGCAAAATCCATGTTATTCAAGTCAAATTATCATGGTCACATCCGCAAGTTGTAGGTGTTTAGCCACTCAGGACTAGGGCAAAATCACAAACAATAGATAAAGTAAATATGGTTTAGAAATTACACAAGAACAATGAAGAACAACACCACTTAGATATTGAAACCACAAGCTTGTAACAATAGAGTTTGAGTACAAGTGATTTCAAAACCCCCAAATTGGATCTTCAAATTAAAATCCTAAGATCTACTCTAAACCCAAAGAGAAATGCTCTTTAAGAATATTCAAAGTGGTAGAATCTCCAAAATGTCGAGTCTCTACTCAAAAAACCCTACCATTAACTATTTATATTATTTACAAAAAGTCCAAAAAAAATAAAATAGAAAATACAGCTGACAGCAAATACGGTTCGCAGGTACAACTTGTAGGGGACCTTTGAGTCATAATCGGGCTTTCGTAGTTAGCACTTGACATTTTGGACTTGACTACTGCGATCAATTGCTACAAGTCATAGGCTGTTCAATGATCCGTAGTGTCTTCTCATAGTCTTTAGTTGCAATTCTTGGTCCAAATTTTGGCAACATTGTTCTTGGCTGTGAGGCCCTCTAAAAGTAAAACAGAAAATATAATTGGCAGCAGCTATGGTTCGCAGGTACAACTCATAGGGTGACCTATGAGTCGTAATCGGGATTTCGTGGTCAGCAATTAGCATTTTGGACTTGACTATTATGAACCATTGCTATGAGTCATGGTCTGCTGTATTATCCGTAGTGTCTTCTCGTAGTCTTTAATTGCAGTTCTTGGTCCAAATTTTGGCAACACTGTTCTTGGCTACGAGGCCCCCTCCTACGAGTCATATTGAGACCTACGACTCATAGGTTAGCCTCGTTCAGCTGACCTTCAATTTGTAAATTCCTAACTTTTGAACACTGGTTCTAGCTACAAGGGCACAACACGACTCGTAGCTTGGGCTACGACTCATAGGGTGGCTCGTATGTCCTGAACTTCATCAAAATCTGCAATTTACTCTCAAAATCATATCAACCTGTATTTTCTGCAAAAACAACACAAAAAAAACTTAAAAAGTTGCATAAAGAACATGCAAAATTCTATGTTTTAGGCATCAAATGTACAGTAATTTGATAGCACATCACCGTGTCATGTCTAGGCCTTAGCCTTGGGTTGTGACATGATCATTATTAGCACATATTTCTCTTTGTCGGGTCCTGTTCTTAGATCTATTTTCTGAAAAGACCAAAGAACAACTATTAGAGTTCGAAAGCCTTAGATCATATTCTACGGCACAACATGAATTATGAAACAGGTGAAATATTTCCTAAAATTTCTCATAGCCTACTATTCATAAATATGACCCTCTTTACACCCATGAATAAGTCTCTATTTGACATAACATGTGGGCTCCTAGGACACTTCCAAACCTAGTGTTCGAATACCAAATTTTTCACGATCCAAGCTAGATGCGGAGTGTAAAAGGCAAATAATATCCCCAAGGAAACCCTAAAAAAACCTTCTTAGCATATCATAACTATCCTACATAAATATGATGAATAAGTGAAAGCCAAGCATATTCATAAGCTGAAGTATGAAAATCATAAGAGGTACAAGCCAAAAGAGTTCTAAATCATAAACTGGACAAGGACTAAGACATATACCTAGCTCATCCTCAATGAAAATAAAAGACTATAATAACCATAACATGAAAGTTGAACAGTTGTATTTCTCATTCCCGAAGCATGAGGACTCATCTAATCTATGTCTAATAGCAATTCTAATCTAGCTATGAGATTGAGGAGTTAGATAGTCATCGGCACCTACACTATGATATAATGTCGCATATACGTTTGAATGTACAGTATATGCTGGCATTTAATATAATAGAGTAAGCAATATCAATATCAATATAAATATACATGACCAGGGAGTGTGCACACGAGCGCGCGCGCACACACATACACTATACACACACACACACACATACACACACACACACACACACACACACACACACACACACATATATATATATATATATATA
>JAOTQR010108504.1:0-26627 GCA_025774065.1 Solanum ossicruentum | reverse complement strand
AATTCTTGACTTGACAATTTATGAAACACATGATGGATTCATGATACTTGTTCAAAACAATGGAATTCAAGAGTGAAATAAGATGTGTAAACTTAATGCAAAACAACCCATCAACATGCAATAAGACCCTCCTGCGTGGTACCATGAAATCCATCACAAAATCTTAGAATAGTTCATGGTTTCATAGATCAAAACATGCATAGTCTCAGTAGACAAAGTCAATTCATGGTATAAGTTTGAGTTAGATAGTCATGCATAATCAATAAATATTTCATAAAACCCTAACTTAATTTATACTCATAATCCATGATAAAATACACCCATAGGTTATACAACTTGAAAGCATGCAATTTTCATGAAAAAGGAACGTTGGGCTCATTGGGTGAAAGGGACCCAATGGATGAAATCCAAATATCTTAAACATTGATTTCCTTGTAGTGAACTAGAAGTGGTTTTAGAACTTGAAATGAATCCTTGAGTTCCAAAGTTGAGCTTGAGATTCTTAGATTTGAATAAGAGAATTGATGGAGTCTTAGAGGGGTTTGAGAGAGGGTTTTGTGAGATACAGAGTTGAAAAATGGCTAAGTATGGGCAATTTCACGTTTAAGTGGGCATGGTGCTATAACCCCAATAACCTTGGCTAAAACAGAAAAATTAAGGAAAGTTTTGTACCCATCCGCTTCCAGTTTGCAATGCGGACCAAATGCGAAAGAGAATATACATTACTCCAAGCCCCTGCCGCATCGCGGCCAGGGCGTTGATGCTCTCTGGAAATCAGAAAATAGTGGAAAATATTTTTTGCTATAGGTCCTCTAAAATACGTTTTATACCCATTCCCCAATTAATTTTTTCCCTGAATAAGAATATGAAGTCGGATTTTTGATATTGCGCATAGATTTTGAGATATATGGAAATTACAATTATGGGCATCTCGAAGCACATTTTTGGGGCATTTCAATATCTCCCCTTGAGAACATTCATCCCAGAATGTGAAAGAAACATGCATAAGAGAAGTAATCATGAAGATTTTATCTCGACATGAATGCAACAAATGCATTTAAAGATCATTTTCATAAATCTCAACATGAATGTCAAAAATCACCATAAACTTCTTAACACAAACATGAATGCATGCTAAATGATATGAGGGATGAAATTAAAGACTTGAAATCATATAGGGGACTTAAATTAGTACCTTCAGCTTGAGCAGAGTGGCAGAGATGGGGGTATCGCTTTCTCATGTCCGCTCGGCTTCCCATGTGACACTTCAAAATTGTTGGTTCCTCCAGAACACCTTGATGGATTCTATATCTTTGTTTCTCAACCTCTTCAATATAAAAAATGTCCACCACAACCTCCTCACAGGTCAAATTATCTTCTATAATAACAACAACATCCAAGGGCACTGTAGCACTAGGGTCACCCACAAATCTTTTTAACATGGACACATAGAAGACTAGATGAACGATATTCATCTCAATAGGCAACTCCAACTCATATGCAACCTTACCCACTCTCCTCAAAACATTATAAGGAATCACAAATCTTGGAATTAATATCCCTTTCCTGCCAAAATGGACCACACTGTTCGTGGGTGAAACTTTCAAGTAAACCCAATCACCAAGCTTAAACTCAACATCTCTTCTCCTCATATTGGAGTAGGACTTTTGTCTACTTTGGGCCATTTTCAATCTCTCCCTTATCAACCTCACCTTCTCCAAGGACTCCATGAGCAAATTCGGACCTAGCAAAGCATTCTCCCCCACTTCAAACCACCCAACTGGGGATCTACAATGCCTACCATATAAAGCTTCAAAAAGAGCCATACCTACGCTTGAGTGCTAACTATTGTTGTAATTATTGTAATTAAACTCAATAAGTGGAAGATGTTCATCCAACTACCCTTAAACTCCAAAACACAAACCCCAAGCATATCCTGATGAGTTTTTATAGTCCTCTTAGCTTGACCATCTATTTGAGGATGAAAAGCAATGCTAAGCTTAACCTTGGTACCAAGACTTCTTTGAAAGGACCACTAAAAGTGAGAAATGAATTGAGCACCATGATTCGGAACGATAGACAAGACTAGCCCATTAAATCTAACCAACTTTTATATATATATATATATATATATATAGATATATAGCTAGATAGATATAACTTGGCATACTCTTTGTCATCATAAGTTATTTTAACAGACAAAAAGTGAGTCAACTTTGTCATTCTATCCACAACAACCCATATAGAGTCAAAGTTTCTCTTAGTCATAGGCCACTCAACCACAAAAGCCATGTTGATCTCTTCCCACTACCAAGTAGGACATTTATGTCTTGGGCTAGGCCACTCTGCCTTTGATGTTCAGCTTTGACTTGTTGGCAATTGTGACATCCGAATACTTGCCAATATCTCTCTTAATACCACCACATCAATATACCTCCCTCAAATCTCTATAGATCTTTGTAGAATTAGGGTGAATAGAATAGGAATGATTATGGGCCTCCTTGAAGATCAATTCCCTTAAGTCATCAATATTAGGCACATATAACCTACCTTGGTACCTAAGGGCACCATCTCCCCCTTGGGAGAAAACCTTCACTTTACTGTCTTTCACTAAGGTGTTCAACTGTAACAATGTCGAGTCAAGATCATGTTTTGATGTTATCTCCTCAATCGAAGAAAATTTAGAACCATTAACAACCACTACACCACCATTTTCAACCTCACCCAACCTAACCCCCAATATAGCCATTTCGTGAGCTTCTCTAGCCACCCCTTTGACACCATTATCAACATGTTCTAGACTACCCATGGACGATCTACTTAGAACATTGGCCACAATATTAGCTTTGTCGGGGTGATAATGCACACTTATATCATAATCTTTAAGGAGCTCTAACCACCTTATTTGTATTAAGTTAAGGTCTTTTTGGTAGAAAACCTATTGGAAACTCTTTAGGTCGATAAGCACATCAATATGAACCCCACACAAGTAATGATACCAAATCTTCAGGACAAACACCACGACCGCAAATTGAAGATCATGGGTGGGATAATTCTTCTGATGCACCTTAAGTTTTCTGGAGGCATATGATATCACCTCTCTATTTTTCATCAAAATACACCCTAAACCAATCCTTGATGCATCATAATATACCAAAAACCCTTACAGCCCTTCCGATAGAGCCAACATAGGAGCGCAGACTCGCTTATCATTCATAGTTTCTAAACTCCTTTTTACATTCATCCATCCACATGAACTTTGCATTCTTTTGGATCAACATTGTCATAGGAGAAAATAGAAGAAAACACATTCACAAACCTCCTGTAGTAACCCTCCAAACCTAAGAAACTCCTAATATCCGACGAAGTCAAAGGTCTAGGACAATTTCTAATCACCTCCTTCTTCTTAGCATCCACCTTAATTTCATCACCTGACACCACTTGTTCTAGAAAAACAACCTCTTTCAACAAAAAATCACATTTTTCATATTTTGCAAACAACTTCTCTTCTCTCAAGATTTGCCACACTACTCTCAAGTGATTCACATGCTCTTTATCTCACCGCGAATAAAGCAATATATCATCAATGAAGAATACCAAAAACATGTCAAGGTAGGGTTTAAAAACCCTTTTCATGAGATCAATAAATATAGTCAGTGCATTGGTCAACCCAAAGGACATAACCATAAATGCAAAGTGCCCATACCTAGTCCAAAAAGTCATCTTGGTAATATAACACTCCCTTACCTCTACTTGGTGGTATCCAAACCAAAGCTAAATCTTAGAAAAGTGGCTAGCCCTTGTAGTTGATCTAAAAGGTAATCAATCCTTGGTAAGGGGTACTTGTTCTTTATGGTAACCCTATTAAATTGTTGGTAATCAATGCACATTCTAAGAGAACCATCCTATTTCTTCACAAACAACACTGGTGTACCCTAAGGTGAATTGCTAGGCCTTATGAAACCCTTGTCTAACAAATCCCTCTATTGATCCTACTCCTTCAATTTCACCAGGGCCATACGATATGGGGGAATGGAAATAGGTTGATTATCATGAAAGAGGTCTATGGTAAAGTCTATTTCCCTTTCGGGAGGAACACCACGAAGCTTATCTGGAAAGACATCAATTAACTCATTAACCTCCGAAACTGACTCAATAAAAAGGACTTTGGACTCAAGAGAACACATCAACCGAATCTCATTAATCAATCTCTTTTTCTATTCATTAATACGTTGGTCCAGTCAATAACACTATGCGGGCTCTAACATTAACCATCACTAGAAAAAATGCAAAATGAAGAGAATTGATTAATACATGCATATACCCAATCCAAGAAGTGTAAATTACCCAGGTTTACTTTGTTAGTTCTTCATGGTTTCCACAACCCTAGATTTGGATTTAGCTACTCATGTTATGTGTGGATGAAGAAATTATGAACTGAGAAAATATAATTAAACACTTACATAATTGAATTGAAATCAAGCAAATCCAAATGAGAATCATAAGATTGAAGATAAAATTTACCCACAACTATTTTCTCACAATCTTCTCTCCCTAATATTGAGTTCTCCAATTAAAAACCCTAACAATACTGCATAATGATGTCCTCTTCTGAAAAATAACCTAAAAGTTCTATTTAGAGTAATTACAATTAAGTCCTAAATAAGATATACATACATGTCGGCAAACTCCACGAAAGGTTTCTACGACTCATAGTGTCTTTTACGACTCATAGTCGGGGTCTTGTAGTCAGATCCTGAGATTCTAGATTTCTCTTCTACAACAAAATATCATGACTCATAAACTAATCTATGACTCGTACTGTATGCTCGCAGGCTTTAACTTCATCAAATTATCCCTTACTGGAAATCTTTACGAAACCTATCTACATGACCTATAGAATGCTCTACGACTCATATGCAAATCTCTTTGAGTTGATTTTCAGAAATCATTCTTCACTGGAATTTGTCAAGAGACATTCTCTACGACATATAGAATGCTCTACAATTCCTAGAGGGTCTCTTAAATTGTCAAAATCCAACAACTTCTACAATTTTGCACCAAATCATAGCCAACTTCTAATCCCGCAAATCTAAACACAAAAATACATAAAACCCACAAATATCGCATTGAGAACAAACAAAATCCTAAGTTTTTTAAGAATTAAAAGTGTTGTATTTTGACAGCACATCAACTCCCTCAACTTAAAATTGTTGCTTGTCCTCAAGTGATGACTTAATCAATATAGATAATATAGTAACACAGATCTCAATTCGATGGCACATATCACATACAAATAAAACTCAGATACTCACACCAGCTTTCAAAACAGGATCAGATAGCTATTTAGAAGCCAATGCAAACTGGTGTGTGTGACAACATAACTATGACAAGCAAAGGGCTATCAACGTCCACAATTACTGAACAAGTCAAATGCTAGCAATGCAATGTAAGTTCCCTCACAAAAAGAAGTCATATATCAGTCATTCAATGATGGTTACATGTTAAACCTTGTACTGTGCAAAAACACTCACTCTCACAAAAAATATTCATGCATAATGACAAATACCATAGGCTTTCATTTATACGGATGACTCAGACCTTCAACTAACTGGACTAGGATCACTTTAGCACTTTTAGGCTTGTAATATAGGCTCAGGGGGCTTTATTATGATATTTTAGGAAAATGGTAACTAAAAGACCTCTTTGAAACTGTATTTTTCTACACTTTTTCCCTAACAACTCTATTATTTTCACCTTATTCTCCCTTTTTTTTCTTATTCAAGCTTTTTTGGGTGCTTTATTCTCATTTTTCAGCTTTTTACATTGTTTTCACACTTCACTTTACTTTTTAGCTCAATCAAAGGAATCTTTTATTTTATTCTCCCTATACATGATTTTGTCTTCTTTTTTCTCCTCCTTTCTAACTTACCCCCTTATTTTTGTGCTTTTACCCTTTCATCAGCAACCCTCAATTGAGGCTTTTAGCCTATGTCAAAGTGCACAATATATATCCTCTGAACTAGGGCCACTTTTTGTAGCCACCCTCAACTTAGACTTTTTATCTCAGTTAAGATTCACAATGTTCAAGGACAGACTAGGGCTAGTTTCAGGATTTTCTACTAGATAAAGCTAGATTAATTAGGTGTTAAGAAAGAACTGGTACATCTAAGGCTAAAATATATGGAATAGGGGATATATCATCATTCGACTGGTTATTTTTAGGCTAAAGTGAATAATTTCAGAATAAAGGACTAGATCCTTTCCTAATCCATTTAATCTACAATCTAACTTAGAGTAACAGGGAAAGTTCTGAATTTGCACCCCATACATGAATCAAGAAAAATAATCTCACACTCTAATGGCATTGCATACATTATCAATAAAAGACTCACAGATCGTGCTTCTCATCTCAATTTACCCTCACTTCTCAGAACATATATTATCAAGTACCTAAACATGCATGGTTACTATCTAACTACTAATCAAAACAATTTGGTGGCTATCATTTTTCACAATAAAGCATACAAACACACTATATGCCATAAGTATTGGTACTATATGCTATAAATGTTATCTAATTATCCTAGACGTACCGGTTCAACAAAACTAAATATCTATAAGGAAAAAGAATATAGATAAGAAAACCCCAAGATAAAAACATGAGGTGGATATGGACCATAAATATCCATACCTCATCGAAAAAGATGTGCATTTTCCCCAAAGCACAAAACCAAGCACAAATAGAATGTAAGGGGTCAAGAACACATACTTGGGTGTATAAGCGCCAGTCTGTGGCTGATTCAGGCCACCATCTCCTGCATAATAGTTTTCTCAATTATGGTACTCTGTATGGAGGGGCCAACACCACTCAACTGATCATTCTCTCAAGCTCATATGATTTCCCCATCATGCCTCGACTCTCTAAAGTCACGCTTGGGATCCTTCTCGTCTGACTTCCTCATATGTACATGTCTGTCCTCTGGGTCATCGATTATGCAAGGTTTGTTCCTAAAGAATGAATGAGTAGTATCGCTGGGAGCAAATAAGTCAAACATTGGCACTAGAGATGTCATTTAGGGTAGTGTAACTGGTGCCACTAGTGATGCTGTCAAGTCTGCCTTGAGCTGCTCGATCTCTGTCTGCATGGTTGACAAATCTGAAGGCCGACCTTGACCAATCTCATTTGTACCTGCTCTTTGAAGACATTGATACGGACATCCATGATAAAAATATGATCCTAAATTGCAGCGATCGTGAAAGCCTGAATCTGACCCTCCGAGGCTAGAAATAGCCTACAAGACCAATGGCCTAATCTACTGAAAAAGCTAAGTCAACTGGGCCTCAGCATATGATAACCTCTATGCCATGGCCTTAATAAATGAGGTGGAATCACAGACCATGCCCGCTATAGGAGGTTGTGAAGTAGTGGCCTTTGGTAGAGTAACAACAATAGTGTGTCCCTTCTCTTTATCTGCACTGTGTTGCGGTGGCCTCTCCGTAGTAGTAGTAGTAGCAGTAATGGTGGTGTCAATCTCAAAACCCTCAAGCAGTAGCACTGGGAAAAACATCTTTGGTATAGGTGGAGGCTGTGCTCACCAGAGTGCCATTAGGTTCTCATCATCCTTAATTAAGTTAGGCACCAAAGTGTGCTGGGCCTCGACTAACCGGTCTAGCTGGTGTAGAATTTCTACCCTAGACTCTAAGCAGAGCCTATAGATAAAACATAGAAATAGGATGGAGGTGGCCCTCTACAATGCAGCCTCATGTATCTTATCATGACCCAAGCCTAGGGCTTAGACGTGACACAATGATGGGGAATCCCAAGGGACACTAAACAAGCCTCTTAGCATATCAATCACTCATCCTTGGTCGTGTATGTAAAATAAGCATCAACAAAACATAATTAAAAAATGAAAGTGGGACTAAAGAAAGTCTTGGTATTCCTAAAAGCATAAAAGAGTCAAACTCATAGCATAAATATAACATAGTATAGTATCCAACAACACCTCTAACTTGGAATGGAGTGGGGGCCAAGACACTTCTTGGGCTCACACTCATGATAGCAAGTGTTCAACATAAGGAAGTCTCATCATAGCAAAAGTAACTTAGATATTGTCCTTGCTCTTTAGGACTCACTAACACTTTTCTCCGAAGTACCAAACTAGCCACATGGAGGATGATCAAAAGAAGCTTTGGTCCCTACATGATAATATCATGTAGGCATTGAGTATGTATTAGTAAATTTCAATGTATAAAGTATGCGAGGTTCAATGCAATGAAGACATAAGCCAATAAATTCAAAATGCATAATAATAAGCACTAGAAACATATAATCTGAATATGACATGCATGACCAATGCTTGTAAATAAAATCCTTGTAAAATATTCAACTTACATAATATACCATACATATACGAGAAGAGACCTTAACTGACATGAGTAAGACCAAGTGAGCAATAACTTTGAATCCCAATGAATACCTCTTATTAGTAAAGAGGTGGTTTCATTGCCAAGGTAAACTATACTTCTTTTTATGGGAACATGACCCATTTTGTATGTAGCAACCCTCCTCACGAGAATATGACCCACTTCAAAAAAGATTTCATGATAAAGTATACTAGATGGATCCACTAGTATATCAAGGATAATAATCATAATCCTACGGTGACACATAGTTTGAGGAAAGGAGTATGGACCCTTGAAGAATGTCCACACCGACATGCAATCCATCGGTGCCAAGTCTAATCCAATGGAATACTTGAGATAATTGTACTTTAATCATAGAATGGATAGCTTGTAAGAATTTGTCTTGAGTAGTTCATAAACATGCTTGACCTTTATTAGTGAGCCTAAGTTGAAAATAAGAATAGGCAATAGCTTTAACAAAAATAACTCACAAGAGGTAAAAATCTTGCAATTAGGATTAACTTGATACTTGTAAGTTCATAGGTTCTTTTCATTAACTTAATACATACTTGAAAGCCCTTACTCATCATGAAGTCACTTGACTTATAAATCCTTTAATAGATCATCAATAACATAAGAATTCTTGTCTTGTCATTTTATCAAAAACATGATGGGTTTATGATAATTGTTCCAAACCATGCAATTCAAGAGTGAAACAAGAGTAGTAAACTCAATGAAAATCAACCCGCCAACCTATATTAAAACCTTCATGTGAGGTACCTTGAAATCCATCATAAAAGATCATAATAATTCATAGTTTCATAGCTCAAAACATGCATAGTTTCAATAGACATTAATTCATGGAATAGGGTTGAAATAGATAGTCATGCATAATAGTCAATACTTCATAAAATACTAGCATAAGTTTTATTCATAATCCATAATAAGAGATACCCATAGGTAATACAACTTGGAAATATGCAATTTTTATGCATAGGGAACTTGAGGTAGACTTAAACCTTGAATTCCTTGAGGTGAATTTGAAGTAGACTTAAAGCTTGAAATGAGTTCTTGAGTACCAAAATTGAACTTGAAATCCTTATATTTGAACGAGAGAATTGATAGAGTCTTAGAGAGGTTTTAGAGAGGGTCTTGTGAGTTGTAGAGTTGAAAAATGCTATGTATGAGAGATTTCACGTTTAAGTGAGCATGGAACTATGACCTCAACACCCTTGGGTAGAATGAAAAAACAGAGTAAAATGTGACGTTGGTCCATGCCCCATGGCATGTTACCTGGCGTTTCGTTGCCGGGGCGCGGACAACCACTTTAATTCAAAAATTAGCAAAAATTATTTTTCGCTTTGGCTCTTCTAAACTCTAGGTTTTACCCTTTTTTAACTTAATTTTTCCCTCGAATAGAGAATATGAAATTGGATTTTCAAAATCAAGCATGGATTTCTAGATATTATGGAAATTACAATTATAGGCCATTCCGAAGCATATGAGGGGAGTTTCAGTGTCTCCCTCTTAGGAACATTCATCCCCGAATATCGTAGAAACATGCGTAAGAGAAATAATCATGAATAATTTAACCTGACATGAATGCAATAAATGTACTTAAACATCATTTTCGAAAATAATAACATGAATGTCAAAAATCACCATACAATGAATACATGCAAAATGATGTGAGGGCTGAAGATTAAGACTTGAAATTATATAAAGGTCTTAATTTATTACCTTCGGGTTGAGTAGAGTCGACTTTCCACAGCCAGATGGAGCCAAAGATTCACTATTTTTTGGCTTTGGGGTATGATGGAATAAAACAAAATGACTCTTTCAACTGTCTGCGCTTCGTTCACTGGTGAAGTAGCAGTTAGTCAATGCAACTTTCGACGCTCATCATGGGTCACCCAGAAACAGTCGCTCTATATTTTAAACATAGGGGTCAGGCTGCATACATTTGACCCCCCTTACCCCGCAATGGGCGGGAGCCTTTGAGGCAATGGGGTAATGTTGTTGTTGACTAGAGTCGAAGAGATATGGGTATCACTTTTTTATATACGCTTCGGCTTCCCATGTGGCACTTTTAATTTCTTAATTTCTCCAAATGATCTTGATGGAAGCTACATCTTTGTTTCTCAACCTCTTCACTAGTCTATCCAAAATCTCTACCGAGACCTCCTCATAGGTCAAATTATGTTATAAAGCATCCATAACTTCTAAGTGCTTTATAGCACTTGGTCACCCACACACTTCCTCAACATAGACACATGGAAGACCGGATGAACAATATTCGTCTCCATAGGCAACTCCAACTCGGATGCAACCATGCTAACTCTCCTCAAAACTCTATAAGGACCCACAAACCTTGGTCTCAATTTCCCTTTCTTACCAAACCGGACCACACCCTTCATGGGTGAGACCTTCAAGTAAACCCAATCACTAATCATAAACTCAAGATCTCTTCTTATAACATCGGAGTTTTTGTCTACATTTGGCTGTCCTCAATCTCTCCCTTATCAACCTCACCTCCTCCAAGGCTTCCATGACAAAATCTGAGCCTGACAAAGTCATCCCCCCCCCCCCACATCAAACCACCCAACCAGGGAACTACAACATCTATTATATAAGGCATCAAAAGGAGCCATGCCAATGCTTGAATCATAGCTATTGTTTTAAGAAAACTCAATAAGTGGAAGATGTTCATCCCAACTACCCTTAAACTCAATAACACAATCCCTAAGCATATCCTCAAGTGTTTGGATAGTTCTTTTGGCTTGGCCATTCGTTTGAGGATGAAAAACCGTGCTAAGGTTGACATTGATACCAAGACCCCTTTTGGAAAGACCTCCAAAAATAAAAAGAGAATTGAGCACCACGATCCAAATGATAGACAAGAGGTCCCCATGCAATTTAACAAACTCACGAATATATAACTTGGCATAATCTTCTGCACCATATGTCATTTTGACCGGTAGAAAGTGAGCCAACTTTTTTATTCTATCCACAATAACCCAAATAGAATCAAAGTGTTTCCTAGTCTTAGGCAACCCAACCACAAAATCCATGTTGATCTCTTCTCGCTTCCAAGTAGGAGTTCTATGTTTTGGGCTAGGCCACTTGACCTTTGATGTTCGACTTTCACTTGTTTGTAATTGTGACAACTAGCTAGGAACATGGTAATATCTCTCTTCATACCACCCCATTAATACACCTCCATCACGTCTCTATATATCTTTGTGGAATCGAGTTAACAGAATAAGATGAATATGGGCCTCCTTCAAAATCAACTCTCTTAAGTCATTAACATTAGACACATACAATCTTTCTTGGTACCGAAGGGCACCACCTCCACCTTGGGAGAAAATGCCCATTTTACCATCCTTTCACCTAGCCCTTCACCTCTACCAAGGCGGGGTCAATATCTTGTTTTGTCTTGACTTTCTCAATCAAAGAAGATTTATAACCATCAATAACCACTACACCACCATTTTCAGCTTCATCCAAACTAACTCACAACCTCGCCAACCGGTGAACTACTCTAGTCACCTCCTTACCACCATCAACAATATGAGCTATGCTACCCATAGACACTATTTAGAACATCGACCACAACATTAGCTTTGCCGGGATTATAATGCATACTCATATGGTAATCGTTAAGGAGTTCTAACCACTTTCTTTGTATCAAGTTAAGATCTTTTTAGTTGAACACATATTGAAGACTCTTGTGTTCGGTAAACACATCAACATGAACCCCATATAAATAGTGACGTAAAATTTTCAAAGCAAACACCATGGCTGCCAATTCAAGATCATGGGTTGCATTGTTTCGCTCATGCACCTTAAGTTTCCTAGAGGCATATGCTATCAACTTACCATTTTGCATCAAAACACACCCTAAACCAATTTTGAAGGCATTACAATAAACCACAAACCCTCCCAACCCTTCCAGTAAAGCCAAGATAGGAGCGGAGAAAAGCTTATCTTTCAAAGCATGAAAACTCTTTTCACATTCATTGGTCCACAAAAATTATGCCTTCTTTTGGGTCAACTTCATCATATGGGAAGCAATACAAGAAAAGCTATTCACAAACCTCTGGTAGTAACTCACCAAACCCAAGAAACTCCTAATATCCGATGGAGTCAAGGGTCTAGGTCGATTTCTTTCCATCTCTGTCTTCTGATGATCCACCTTAATGCCATCACCTGACGCCATATGCCCTAGAAAAGCAACCTCTTTCACCCAAAATTTACATTTCTCATATTTAGTAAACAATCTCTCATCCGACAAGATTTGCAACACCACCCTAAGTGATTCATATGCTCTTCCTCGCTCTAGGAATAAGTTAATATATCATCAATAAAGACCACCATAAACATATCAAAGTAGGGTTTGAAGACCATATTCATGAGATCCTTAAATATCGCTCGTGCATTAATAAACCCAAAAGACATAACCATAAATTCAAAATGCGCATACCTAGTTCGAAAAACTATCTTGGGAATATCACACTCCCTCACTTTCACTTGGTGGTATCCGGAAAGAAAATTAATCATAGAAAAGTGACTAGCCCCTTGTAGTTGATCAGAAAGGTCATCAATCCTTGGTAGAGGGTACCTGCCTTTTATGGTAACCCTATTAAGTTGCCGGTAATCAATGCACATTCTAAGGGAACCATCTTTTTTCATTACACTTAACACCGGTGCACCCCAAGGTGACTTACAAGGCCTTAAAAACCCTTCTCCAACTAATCCCTTAGTTGATCCTTTAATTCTACCGGGGCCATATGATAAGGTGGAACGGAAATGGGTTTTGTCTCGGGAATGAGGTTTATACATAAATTAGTTCACCTTTCATGAGGAACACTAGAAAGCTCATTGGGAAAGACATCACGAAACTCATTGACCACCGGACTGTCAATAGGAAGGACTTTAGACTCAACATCCCTAACCCTCACGAAAGGATAAACGCAACCTTAGAAATTAACTTTTGGGCTTTAAGACAAGAAATTAATCTATCCTTGACCACTATGTCACGCTTTCCCACTCAAGGACAGACTCATAAGGGAATTAATGTTTTACTTTACAAGTCCTACAATCAATGGAAGCATAATATGCATGTGACCAATCCATCCCAAGAATGATATTAAAGTCCACCATATCTAATTCAACAAAATTACAAAGCAGGACCTTATGCAACATTAACACGGGGCAATCTCTATAAACTCTTTTAGCAGAAATGGACTCACCAACGATGGTAGACACTTCATAAGGTTCACACAATAATTCGGGACTCACATGAAGCTTTTTGGCAATAAAAGGAGTAACGAAAGAAAGAGTGGCACTCGAATCTATCAAATCATACACATCATAATCAAATACCTTTAACATACCGGTAAAGACATCGGGAACCTCCTCCGCTCCTTGCCTTCCTTGGAGAGCATATAACCTAATTTCCTTGGGTCACCCTCTTGTTAGCCTCCTTTTTCCCTTTTACCCGCATTAGCACCTTTCCATGAGGACGATCTCTACCTTTGTCTTGAGAATGAGGACAATCAATAACATTGTGACCCATTCAACCAAAGCAAGCATTAACGTTTTTCAAACATGGGACACCATGGTTTTTCCCAAACTTTTGGCATTTAGGATTTACCATCCCACCATTTCTGCCTTGGAATCTTGGGTTATCACTAGCAAATCTCTTGATAAGAGTATTGGAGGAACCTTGGCCTTGGAACTTGTGGCCATGAGGAAATTGGCCAACCTTAGAACCTTGAAAACCACATTCAAATCTAGCCCTCTTAGACTCACAACTTCTTCTCTTTCTAAGCTTGTCCCCATCAAGTTGCTTGACATATGTCATGAGCAGAGATAAATCCATCACTCACTAGCACAGCGATATGAAACTCATCATTAACTAAGTTGGACACTCCCGACACAAATTTATTCGTTTTAGACTAGGGTCGTCCACCAAATGTGAAGCCTTCTTGGAAAACTTGTTGAGCTATAGGGCATACTCCCTCACACTCTTGGAACCATGCTTGAGGTTCATAAACTCCATCATAGGAACATCAAAGTAGGAGTAAAGAAAGTGTTGATATTTATAAATGCATAAAAGAGTCAAACTCTTAGCATAAACATAACATAGCATAGTATTCAACAATACCTCTAACTTGGAATGGAGTGGGGGCCATGATAATTCCCGGGCTCACCCTCATCATCAAAACTCATAATTGATCATAGTTTCATAGCTCAAAATATGCTTAGTTTCAATAGATAAAGATTAACACACAATGTGAGCTTAAAATAGATAAACATGCATAATCAACAATACTTTGATAAGAACCCAATATAATTCACGCTTATATTTCGTAATAAGAGATACCCATAAGTAATACAACTTGAAATCATGCAATTTTAATACAAAAATAGATTGAGCTCCATGGGTGAATAGACCCAATGGATGAAACCCACAAACCTCAAACTTGGGTTTTCTTGAGATGATCTTGAAGGAAACTTAGAGCATAAAGTGAATCCTTGAGTTCCAAAGGTAACCTTGAAATCCTTGAATTTCATATGAAATATTTTGTTAAGTGTTGGAGAGTTTTTGGTGAGAGTTTAAGTGATATAGAGTTAAAAAAAAGGCTAAGTATAGGTGATTTCATGTTATAGTGGGCATGGGGCTATGACCCTACTGCCTTCGGGTGCATAAGAAAAACTAAGGAAATTTTTGTACTGGTCCACGACATGGACCCAATGCGAAGGAACAAATAACATTGATCCACGCCCCAGGCGCATCACGGCTAGGGTGCGGATGCTCTTTGAAATTCAAAAATTAGCGAAATTATTTTTCTACGGTCCTCTAAAATCAAGGTTATACCCATCCCCTACTCAATTTTCTCCCTTGATCGAGAATATAAAGTTGGATTTTTGATATCACGCACGAATTTTGAAGCATATGGAAATTACGATTATGGGCATTCTAAAGCACATTTTTAGGGCATTTCAATATCTGCCCCTTGGAAATATTAGAGTGGAAAAGATATGGGTATTGCTTTGTCATGTCCACTTCGTCTTCCTATGTGGCACTTTTAACTTGTTATTTCCTCTAAAGGACCTTGATGGACGCTATGTCTTTGTTCCTCAACCCTTTCACTTGTGTATCCAAAATCTCCATGGGGACCTCCTCATAGGTCAAATTATCCTTTACAACACCCACACAGCTAAGGACAATATAGCACTTGGGTCACCTACACAATTTCTCATCATGAATACATGGAAGACCGGATGAATCGTATCATCTCCATATGAAACTCCAACTCAGATGCAACCTTACCGGCCCTCCTCAAAACTCTATAAGGGCCCACAAACCTTAGGCTCAATTTTCCTTTCTTGCAAAATCGGATACACCCTTCATGGGAGAGACTTTCAAAGTAAACTCAATCACCGACCTTAAACTCAAGATCTCTTCTCCTTATATCAGAGTAGGACTTTTGTCTACTTTTGGTCGTTTACAATCTCTCCCTTATCAACTTTACCTTTTCCATGGCCTTAATGTCCAAATCTGGCCTAGCAAGGCCATTTCCCCCACTTCAAACCACCCAACCGGGGATCTACAATGCCTACCATATTGTTGTAAGCAAATTCAATAAGTGGAAGATGTTCATTCAAACTACTCTTAAACTCCAAAACACAAGCCCTAAGCATATTCTCAAGAGTTTGGATAGTTCTCTTGGCTTGACCATCCGTTTGAGGGTGAAAGGACATGCTAATCATAACCTTGGTACCAAGAACTCTTTGAAAGGACCTCCAAAAGTCAGAAGTTCATCAAGCACCACAATCCAAAATGATAGACAAAGGAACCTAATGAAATCTAACAAACTCATCTATATAACTTGGCATAATCATCGGCACCATAAATATTTTTGATCGACAGGAAGTGCCGACTCTGTCATTCTGTTTACAACAACCCATATAGAGTCAAAATGATTCCTAGTCTTAGGCAACCCAACCATAAAATTCATGTTGATTTCTTCCCACTTCCAAGTAGGAATCTCTATGTCTTGGGCTAGACCACCCGGCCTTTGATGTTCAGCTTTGACATATTGGCAATTGTGACATCCGAATATGAACTTGACAATATCTCTCTTCATACGACCCCACCAATACACCTCTCTCAAGTCTCTAAACATCTATGTAGAACTGGGGTGAATGGAATAGGAAGAATTATAGGCCTCCTTCAAGACCAATTCGTTCAAATCAACCATATTGGGCCACACAATCTACCTTGGTACCTAAGATTACCATCTCCCCCTTGAAAGAAAACCTCCACTTTACCATCTCTCACACAGGCCTTCAACAGTAGCATGGTGGGGTCAAGATCTTGTTTTTCCTTTACCTCCTCAATCAAGGAAGATTTAGAATAATTAACAACCACTACACCACCATTATCAACTTCATCCAACCTAACCCCCAATCTTTCCAACTGATGAAGCTCTCTAGCAATTTCTTTGCCACATTCATCAACATAAGCTTGACTACCCATGGAAACTCTACTTACAACATTAGCTTTTCCAGGGTGATAATGCACACTCATACCATAGTATTCAAGGAGCTTTGACCACCTTTTGTTCTCAAGTTAAGATCTTTTTGGTGAACGCATATTGGACACTTTTGTGGTCAGTAAATACATCAATATTTACCCCACATAAGTAGAAATGCCAAATCTTCAAAGCAAATAACATGGCCGCTAACTCAAGATCACGGGTAGGTTAATTCTTCTCATGCACCTTAAGTTGCCAAAAGGCATATGATATCACCTTATAATTTTGCATCAAATCACACTCGAAACCAATTCTTAAGGCATCAAAATATACCACGACCCCTTCCAACTCTTTCGGTTGAGCCAAGATAGAAGCCGAGATAAGCTTATCTTTCAAAGATTGAAAACTCTACACACATTCATCTATCCACATGAATTTTGCCTTCTTTTGGGTCAACTTTGTCATAGGGAAAGCAATAGAAGAAAAATCATTCACAAACCTCTGATAATCACCATTAAAACCATGAAGCTGCTAATATTTGATGGGGTCAAGGGTATACGCCAATTTCTAATTACCTTCATCTTCTTAGAATCCATCTTAATGTCATCACCTGACCCTATATGCCCTAGAAAAGCAACCTTTTCAACCAAAAACTCACTTTTTTCATGTTTTGCATACAACTTCTCAAACCTCAAGATTTACAACACCACCATCAAGTGATTCACATGCTCCTCCTCATTATAGGAATAAATTAAGATATCATCAATAAAGATCATCACGAACATATCAAGGTAGGGTTTAAGGACCCTATTAATGAGATCCATAAATATTGCTGGATCATTAGTCAATCCAAAAGACCTAACCACAAATGAAAAGTGCCCATACCCTATCCGAAAAGTCATCATGGGAATATCACACTCTCTCACTTTCACTTGGTGATATCCGGACCGAAGATCAATCTTAGAAAAGTGACTAATCCGTTGAAGTTGACCTAAAAGGTCATGAATCCTTCGTATGGGGTAATTGTTCTTTATAGTGACTCTATTAAGTTGTCCGTAATCAATGCACATTCTAAAGGAACCATCCTTTTTCTTCACAAATAATATCGGTGCCCCCTAAGGTAACTTACTAGGCCTTATGAAACATTTTTCCAACAAATCCTTCAATTGCTCCTTTAACTCCTTCAATTCCACCGGGGCCATATGGTAAGGGGGAATAGAAATGGATTGAGTATCAGTCTATTTCCCTTCCCGGAGAAACACCAGGATGCTCATCGGGTAAGGCATCAAGAAGCTCATTAACCATCGGAACTAACTCAATAGGAACGAATTTGGACTCAACATCCCTAACCCTCATAAGATGATAAAGGCAAACCTTAGAAATAAAGTTTTGAGCTTTAAGACAAGAAAAAAATCTATCCTTGACAACTACATGATGACTTTCCCACTCAAGGAAGGGCTCATTTGGGAATTGAATTTAACCCTATAGGTTATACAATCAATAAAAACATAATATGCATGCAACCAATCCATCCCAAAAATGAAATCAAAATCCAACATACCTAATTCAACAAAATAACATGGAAAGACCTTATGCAATATGAACATGGGATAATTTTGATAGACTCTTTTAGCAATAACAGACTTAGCAACGAGGGTTGACATTTAATAAGGTTCACACAAAAATTTAGAACTAACATAAACTTTTTGGCAACAAAATGTATAATAAAAGAAAGAGTGAAACCCGGGTCTATCAATGCATACACATCAAAATCAAAAACCTTTAACATACAGGTGATGTCATTGGGCACCTGATCTACCCGTTGTCTCTCTTGAAGAGTATAGAATCTATTTTTCCTTGGAGCACCCCCTTGTTTGCCTCCCTTATTCCTTGGACCTAGATTTGCTCCTTAGCCTTATGAATGACCATCTCTACATTTTTTTGGGCTTGAGGATAATTAATAACTTCGTGACCCATTTCACCAACAGCAAAGCAAGCCTTAGAATTTCTCAAACATAGACCACTATGATTCTTTTCACATCTTGGGTATTTAGGATTCGACACTCCTCCATTACAATCTTGGAATCTATGATTGGTCACCCTATCATTGCAAACCTCTTGTTAGGAGTGTTGGATGACCCTTGGCCTTGAAATTTGTCACCTTGAGGAAATTTGCCACCTTTTAAACATTGGAAACCACCTTTTAAACAAGTCCCCTTGGACTCACCACTTCTATTTTTCCTAATCATTTCCCCCTCTAGTTGCTCAAAATAAGTTATGAGCCAAGACAAGTCCATATCTCCTATTAGCATGACTGTACGACACTCCTCATTAACCAAGTCGGAAACTCCTGACACAAATTTGTTCATCCTTGATCTAGGTTCCAAAATTAATTTTTGACCAAACTTATAGCTAATTGAACTTGAGGGAATACTCCATTACACTCTTGGAACCCTACTTAATGTTCATAAATTCCATCATCTTAGCCTCCCTTAGCTCGATAGGAAAGAACCAGTTGATAAATATGACTTTGAAATCTTCCGAAAAGGATAGGAATATCATTTCCCTTCTCCAACTTCTATTGTGTAAACCAAATTTATCATACCCCTTTGAGTTGGTAGGTTGCTAATTCCTCCATTTCCTGCGAAGTGTCCGCCATGATTGATAGCACCTTCTACACCTCATCTATGAATTCTTTGGGATCCTCATCTATCTTGGATCCATGGAACTCTTGTGGGTTCATTCTTGTGAAATCCCTCACTAGAAGCAGGAGTGGGAGCATGAAGGGCTTGGGCTCCTTGGGTAATTTGGTTGTTCATAGCATGAGCCAACATAGTAATTGCATCTCAGAACTCATCTTTGGACTACCCCTCCACCTTGAGGACTTGAGGAGCGAGAGGCGTCGGTTGCTCCTCTGTTGTAAGGGCTCTCCTTAGTCTTACTCTTGGAATCAACATGATCTAAAAGATTATAAAAGTATTCATTAGGGGAAAACCCTTACACTAATATCTAAAGTATGATATAGACCATGAAGAAGTGAAACATATCCTAAAATGCCTCATAGCCTCCCATTCATACTTGTGGCGTGCTTCACAACTATGAATAAGACTCTAATCGACGCAGTGTAATGGAGTCCATGGACCATTAAAAACCTATCTGATACCAAGTTTGTCACAGCCTAAGCTTAGGGCCTAGACATGACATATATTGAATTTTGAGCCATCAGGGCAACAAAAACACAATGAAAAGCATAGAAATAGGAGAATGGAACAATGAAACATTTCAAACAAAAATAAGATTGCAAAGATAAGTATTCAAGACATAGCAACAATTGAGAATCATAACAAAAACATATCAGAACATGACCAGATACAAAAGAAGCAAGAACAATATAGAACGAGACTAGACAAGGGACTAGAGGGTTTAGGGGCATGGGACTGAAAAAGAAGGGTCATTCTAGCATTAGTATCTTGATGGGCTTAGAGAGGTTGCGGAGTTGGAGACTCAACTCCCATGGCCATCTTGATGATGCCCAAGTTACACCTCCTTTTTAGGGGATAAAACGGGTCGTTGTCAAGATATAAAATCTAAACAAAGTTAAGGTCGAACCCACAGGTAATACGTAGACTCAATACAAATTCACAGATAAGCAATCAAAGTAGTTAACCAACTCAACTTCCCCAAAAGGGGGGCTTTGTAATAATCCATAAGAAAATAAACTAAACTAACTATCACGAGAGACAAATAATAATATAGAGCAACTAGGGTATTGTGTTCCCCATGATTCCTTAACTTATTATCATTGGATAACCCAATTCTTATCTATTGTATAGGGTGAAAAACGGTAAATTTAAGTTCACCAAGCCCTTTGGTCAAAGGTGAGAGGCAAATTTCACTATGCCACTTGGCCTATCTTCATAGTGTACAACACTAACCATTACCTATAATTCCCAGTACAACCTCCCCTTATTTAGTTCAGTTGATTAGATGAGAACACATCAACCAAATCCTGTTAATCAATCTCTTTTCCTATTCATTACTACCTTGGTCCAGTTAGTAACACTACATGGGTTCGAATGTTGGCAACCACTAGAAAACATGCAAAAGATTTAGCTTTTGCATAGTTTTCACACTTCATTTTGTTTTTTAGCTCAATCAAAGGCATCTTTAATTTCTTTTGCACTTAGTACATGATTTTTCTTCTTTTTTTCTCCTCCTTTCTAACTCACCTCCTTATTTTTGTGTTTTTATTCTTTCACCAGCAACACTCAACATAGGCTTTTACTCTATGTTAAAGTGCATAATATCTATCCTCCGAACAAGTGCCACTTTTTGTAGCCACCCTCAACTTAGACTTTTGTCTCAGTTAAGGTTCACAATGCTCAAGGATAGACTAAGGCCTATTTCAAGATTTTTCACTAGATAAAGCTAGGTTGATCAGGTGTTAAGAAAGAACTAGTATATATAAGGCTCAAATATATGGAGCAACGGATATATCATCATTTGATTGGTTATTTTTAGGCTAAAGTTAATTATTTCAGAACAAAGGACTAAGATCCTTTCCTAATCCATTTTATCTACAATCTAACTTAGAGTAACAGGGAAAGTTCTTAATTTGCAGACCGTACATGAATCTAGAAGAAAAAACTCACACTCTCATGGCATTGCATACATTATCAACAAAAGACTCACAAATCATGCTTCTCATCTCAATTTACCCACACTTCTAAGAACAAATATTATTAAACACCTAAACATGCATGATTACTATCTAACTACTAATCAAAATTTTTTGTAGCTATCATTTTTCAAAACAAAACATAAAAACATCCTATATTCCATAAGTATTGGTACTATATGCTACAAATATTATCTAAACATCCTAAATGTGTTGGTCTAATAAAAATTAACTATCCACAGGGAAAAAGAACACAGGCAAGAAAACACCGAGATAAAAACTTGAGGTAGATATGGACCATAACTACCCATGCTTCATCAAAAAAGATGTACATTTTCCCCAATGTATAAAACCAAGTCAAAATAGAATGTAAGGGGTCAAAAGCTCATATCTGGGTGCCGAAGCACCAGTCTGTGGCTGAGTCAGGCCACCCTCTCCTATAGTGTAGTCTTCTCAATAGTGGTACTCTGTCTGGAGGGCCAACACCCCTCGACTGATCCTTCTCTCGAACTCATTCGATTTCCTCATCACGCCTTGACTCTCTCAAGTCATGGTCGGGATCCTTCTCCTCTGACCTCCTCGTATGTACATATTTTTCCTCTGGGTCTTTGACTATGCAAGGTATATTTCTGAAGAAAGAATGAGTAGGCTCGTTGGGAGAAAATAGGTCAAACATTGGCACTAGAGATATCATCTCGGGTAGTGAAACAAGTGCCACTAGTGATGCTGTCAAGTTAGTTTTGAGCTGCTGGATCTTAGACTACAGGCTGACAAATCTGAAGGCCGGGCCTCGGCCAATCTCTTATGTACTTGCTCCTTGAAGGAGTTGATACGGGCATCCACAATAGAAATACAATCCTAAATAGCAGCATCCACGAATGCCTGCATTCGATCCTTCGAGGCTGAAATAGCCTACAAGACCCATGGCCTAATCTACTGAAAAAGCTAAGTCAATTGGGCCTCAACATGTGATAACCTCTGCGCCATGGCCTTGATAGACAAGGTGGACTCGTAGACCATCCCTGCTATAGGAGGATGTGAAATAGTGGCCTTTGGTGTAGTAACACTAATAGTGCCCCCTCTTCTAATCTGCACCATGTTGTAGTGGCCTCTCTGTAGTAGTAGTAGCAGCAATAGTGGTATCAATCTCAAATTCCTCAGGAGGTGGCACTGGGGCGAACATCTTCTGCAAAGATGTAACACCTCACATCTTACAATACTAGTACTATGCAAATGAAACATGACATGGCTTTGTTAAATTAGTGCCAATTTTTAAAAGTTCTTGAATCTCAAATTAGAGGGCGATATGTATGTCTAACGCTGAATAGGGTCGAGTGTAAATAAGTTTTAAGTAAAATTGACGAGATCTTGACCTTAAATGAGGTAAAGAAGTGAGGTGCTTGTAGGAATTAGGAAGCTAGTAGGTGAGTCACCTACTTGTTTAGCTTAAATTTGCTAGCTAAACGGAGACGAGGCCCGACGTCAAATTTGCCAAAGTCCAATAATGAATAAAATTCACGTTAAGAGTGTAACTTTAGCCCATATTTTACCATCATAAATGGACAATACTTACAGCCCAATATGAATAATAAAAGGGCCCAAGTACATCACAACCCACTTGACTAATTGGGCCCAAACTAAGTGAAGAGGAATTAGGAAAATGGCCAGCCAAGGCCCATCAACATTGAGACCCATTTAGGCCCAAGTGTGAGGGCCAAGCTGCTGCATCACAAGCTTATTGATATATGTTAATATGTGGTAAAAAGTTCAAGTGGAAGTAGGCCAAAGAGAATCCTTAAAAGGGCTCAAAAAAAGCCCCTTAAATCGTTTCACTTTGGGACAAATTTTCAGCTACCTAAAGACTCTTCTTTTTCTCTTTACTTCACTTCACAAAGCAGCCAATACAACCCTCTAGGCTTCTTGAAGGAAACCTTAATCTTGAAGGCTAAGGTAATTGGAAATATATATTTAGTTTTTTATACTTATCCCAGGACAAACAAGAAGCATATGTTAGTTATGCTTGTGCTGGAAATTTGGACAACGTGTGTCCTAAGGATTGTTGTGAACTTTATTGTTATTCAAGAGGATTTTCTCTTCTTTTTTAGATGAATTCTAAAGTAAAACTTATGTTTTTAACAAGGTGTAGTTTGTTAGTGATGTAATTAAGCTTCTGCACCACTTTTACAGTCCACAAAAGTGAGTTCTTATGGGATATTGCAATTGTGTTCTTAGTACGAACTTGTGGGCTGATGGATGGAAGGCTATCGCCTCACATATTTCATGGCTTCTTTGCTACTTTATTAAGACTGTTTGAAGGCTGTTATTATGTATAGATGTGTTGTGGGCTATTTGGGTAAAGTTGAAACAGGTTTGGGATTGTCGACGTAAAAATGTAGCGAAGGGATGTAAAGTTATCCTGCCTATTTATATGTTGTGTTGAATTGTTATATTTTATGCTTTGTGGGATGTCTTAAGATTGTTATGGCACTTAAACAGGCTGCATATGATATGTATATGAGAATGTGTATTAGAAAATACGATTAGAGGCGAAAAGGTTTAAAGAATACGCTCGGGTTTACAATTATACGCTTACTGCTCGTATGTTGTTTTTTTAATGATATTGGGCTGCCAAGGTGTATCTATTGGCTGCTAATACTAGTTTAATCACCTACTATGTTATAGAGAAATATTTGAGGCATAAAGCGGTCACTCTAAGGTAGTAATGAGGTCATACAATGAGGTAGGTCAGGCTACTTGATTTCGTATTATTTGGCATAAAGCATAAATCCCTCCTTGGCACATAAAGGCACCTACCGACTCCAACACAACTATTAACCATTTCTCAACTCTCTCACATGTTCATATGCTCCTATAAATAGTCACCGTCATATCTGCATACATACTTGGATACCAAGATACACGAGTTTGTTCTACTAAATTACGTTCATGTGCTGTTCTACCTCCTACGCATTTCATTATTTATGTAACCTACTCCTTTCATTATGGTGTTGTAATTTATGATTATTTACATTTCATATGTTGTACCTATAGTCCTACAGCTCCAATATCACGACCACTAAATGAATCATCTCAATGGTAATTAAAAGATAAAGTAAAGTATATTGCTTATTAATGGGTGATAACCCGAGGGGTGGAAGAATCACCTAGCCAGGGTCGATCCTATTAAGTGGGGTAGCCCAAGGGGTTAAAGGGAAAGCCTACCTAGGGCTGATACAGATATAGATTTACCACTGATCAGCTGGTCATTTGTATTACGTGTTGTGCATAGATTATATAGTAAAGGTAAGGTAATAAAAATAACATAAAGTACATGATCCCACAGTATAACTAAAGGGTGGTTTCTTATCCCACATCAGTGCATAGTTTCATTTGAGCTAATACTTCATATACAATATTTCCTGCCTTACATATTAAGTACATTATCTTGCACTGGCGTTCTTTACGGAGGACCTGCATTTCATGCTGCATGTGCAAGTGCTAGTAGACCTCCCCACTAGGAGTACAAGACATCCAGCTGTTGTTACCAACCTTTAGGTTTCTTCGGAGCCTTGTGTGTCTAGAGCTTATTTTTTTTGTATTGTATAGTTAGCTGAGGTGGGGCCTGTACTAACCCTTATTAGATACTTTTCCTTATATAGAGGCTTTGTAGACTATGTAATTAAAGTATGGTCATGTCTCGTACTCTAGACACCGTGGACCCAATGGCCTAGCCATATCATTTCCTTTTGACTTGTTATTACTATTTACTTTCTTAAAGGCATGTTGGATGTAGAAATCCCTTATAATATGTATAGAAAACACATAGATACAGGTTGGTTCTCCCGGACCTTATTGGCAACGAGTGCTAGTCCGCATTAATGGGACTTTGGTCGTGACAGATGGTATTAGAGCGGGTCATCCAGGGAGTCTACAAAGCCGTGTCTATGCAGAATCTTATTTATCGATATGTTGTGCACCCCATTTATTTGCAGGAGGCTACGTTGCATTTCAGAGTTGTTACTTTCTTTTCATTCTTTAGATTGTGCCATAGAGCCAGGAAAAACAAAGGTAAAAGGAAGGGAGTAGAAGTGGTGGTTCGTATAGCACGCTAGGTGAGACTATGAAATGAGGTTCAAGAGGAGTCTCTGTCACAGACATCTCCAACTCCTCCAGCTCATAATGAAACTGGAAGTAGTGAAAATCCCCCAAAACCACCTATCGATGCTACCGTGCAGGATTAGAGAAATGCAGTCCAACTATTGACCCGTATAGTTGTTGGCCAAGGTCAAAGATAGAAAGGTCTAGTTATAGGTGTAGGTGGTGCAAATAGGGCAACTAGCATAAGGATACATGACTTTCTTAATTTGGACCCTCCATCATTCACTGGGTCAGGTGCTAATGAAGATCCCCAAGACTTTATTGATCAGATTCAACACACTTTAGATGTTATGCATATGAGTGGTAAAAAAGTTGTAGATTTAGCGACATATAAGTTCAAAAGTGTGGCTATATTATGGTATGAATCTTGGAAGCAATCTAAGGGTATAGATGCACCTCCAACTATCTGGAAGGAGTTCAAAGAGGCATTTCTTGATCATTACTTTCCATAAGAGATCAGAGAGGCTCGTGCAAATAAGTTCTTGAACCTCCACTAAGGGAATATGAGTGTGAGACAGTATAACCATCAATTTAATTCCCTGGCCAGGTATGCTCCTAATATAGTTGCTACTATGGCAGATAGAGTTAATCGATATGTGGATAGAGGCAAAGGAGAAGGACAAAAGAGTTAGAAAGACCATAATCCGAGAGAGCCAGGTTTGGAAGGCAGTTTACATAATCCCAAGGTGACCTTTGGCCTCGGTTTAATAATAGACCGCCTAAGCCATTATCCTCTTACTCTGTAGCTAGTGCTCTACCACAACGTTAAGGGTCTAGAAGTAATCAGTTTGGTCAATAAAGTAAGGGACAAGGTACACAGACAATAGGATATT
>JAOTQR010108496.1:0-26627 GCA_025774065.1 Solanum ossicruentum | reverse complement strand
AAACAAAGGAAACTCTGCCGAATTTTCTGTAGAATTGTTCATGTTGTCGCGTGGGTTTGTATTCATAACAGTGCCTAATCGGCACTAGTCACGGTCCCGGGGTCGGGCTGTGACATTATATATTCCTTATACTTCAGTTGAGGTGCTACTCTATTCCCGTCGTGTGTATGACTATCATTCCCATGGCCTAGTCCCATGCACCACATGATGATGATCATTCATGTGGAGTTTTGAGGATGAGAAGCAATAACTTAATTTTGCAATTTTGATCTCATCTCATGAATCTAAGAGTTTCCAATCCTATCTGGAATGAGATATGACTCGAGTTTCACAACATGTTCGATTTCATAAACTCATGATAGGTCCTAAAAGGATGATGAGATTTAATCATATTATTAAGGTTCTCAGATAAGATTTCATGATTGAATCATGCTATTAATCTTTTGTTCCAAGCTCTTTCAGTGACCTTCCTTTCTAGCCTTGATAGTAATGTTGATGATAGGAGATGAGTTGTGGTGGAAAAGAGAGAGTGTATGTTCCTTATTTTACTAATGATGTTGTACTGATTCTATTTAAAATGATAAACATGGAGAAGGAGCGAGATAAGATCTTAATATGTACAATAAATGGGTAAGAGAATATTGGTCTCTTTCTTCATAAGAGTTAATGTAACCATGGCTGTAGATGTGCTATGGTAGGCTTGAAGATTTATAGGTTATGTTGACCCTAAAGAGACCATAAAGTAATTAGAATGATAGGCTTGAATGTGTAATTGTTGTAATTTAAGTGATTGTAGTAGAAGATTTGTGACCTTTGGGTGAGGATTTTGAGTATGAGTATTGGAGTGGTTATAAGGGGTAACACCTTTTAAGTGAAACTCCTTACAAAGGTATAGAATAGAAACTAGCAGGTTGAGTTTGAATAACGGATTGTTGAGATATTTAAGTGATTCAAATTTATTAAGTTTCGATGTTCCATTCGTGCTTGATGGTGAGAATGCCTAAGGTAATATCTCTACTCTTGATCTGAACTAATTTGTCTACTCTGAGTTTGATTTGTGACTGTGCAGATTGGTAGATAACTATGACAGTGATTGGTTGATTGTGATTTGTTGATCTGATAGAGTCCCAAGTCTTTGGTTCATGAAATGAGTTCACCTTTCGTTACCCATCATTTGAGCATGAATGATCTCAGGTGGCGATTATGTTACACCCAATAAAATTATCAAAATACCCCTAGATGACAGAATGTGTGCATAACATGTCTTCCCAAACTCTTTTGAAAAATTTGGGGCTAGAATCATGATCAGCAAAAAATATTATGTGAAAAATGGTCTCAATTTATTTTTAGAGCAATCGAATCTAAAGGTAATTTTTCGATGCAAAAATTCAATCCTGGAAGAGTGCATGACAGGTTCACATCATGCACTTGTCGCAGAATTACACTTACTGTTGATTCAATTATTTCCTACAGGGTTGGAAAATCGATAAGATAATATTTTATTAAAATTGTACTAGGAGTGCCCAAGTTCACAACGCGGACTTATCTCACTATAGTATAAAATTTTAGTTTTCTCGACAGGCATTACAGAGCTGTCCCTACCCCTCCTAAACTTACCCATGACTAATATAGGTTTTTTTAAGTGTTAAAAGTGTTATAATCCATTCCTAAGTCTTCTAAGTGTTCTAACAAAATACTAGGCTAAGAATAGGAGAGTAGGAGCTAGGAATTCTAATGATTGGAGCTGAAAACTATGCAAATCAATTGACAAACTTCAATCCAAATCTAAAACATGAGATTATTATTTTATGTGCCCTTATGATTGAGATAGATTAAAGGTAAAGGTATTGAGCCTGCTTGAATTAGTTTCTTGAAAATTTAATGATGAAAAATCTATTCTTATATATCTTTGCATAACTGATTATTTTTATGAACTTATTTTTTTGAAAGCATGTTTTAAACGTTCTATATTAAAAAATACTATATATGATTTGAGTATAAATGCATGAATGAATTTCTTGAGGCATGATTTGAGAATACTAACAATGATTTTGATGTGAGCATGATGTGATATGCTGCCAGAATACAACATTTTTTATATTTAAAACATAGGATTTTATGTGTTCTCAAATCGATATTTGTGATTTTATGTATTTTTATGTTTAGATTTGTAGGATTACAGGTTGTCTGTGATTTGGGAAACAATAGCAGAAATTGCTGGTTTTTGCTGTTATACGAGACATTATACGAGTCGTAGACTATTCTATGAGTTGAAAAGGTGTTTCATGAAAAATTTCAGTGAGGGAAAAATTGCTGAAGTTAAAGCCTATGAGGCATGCATATTAGTCGTGGCAAAAGGTACGAGTCGTAGACCACCTTTCATGCCTTGAGGATCGGAGAAGTGCACTTGCAAGAAATTCATCAGATGAAACCCCCGAGTAAACCACTTTACGAGTATTAAAGGGGTTCATAGAGTATATCACACCCCTATTTTTCCCCGCGTGGGTTTTGAAAAATAGAGTTTTTTCAATTAAAGTGACATTTTGAAAAAGGATTTTTATTATTTGTTTAGAGTCGCCACTTGAAATTGAGTTTTGGTATTCTAGGTCACCTTTTTTATCCCTAATCAAAAGGAAATGTCTCATTAGTTTTTGGTCTGCAAAAACAAAGATCGGGCAAGGAATTTTGTTGACCATGGGGAAGGTGTTAGGAACCCCTCGAGTCTCGTGGTTCTAGTACGGTTGCTTTTATAAATCTATACTTGTCTTAAATTATTTTTGCGATAAATTGTGTCTATGACCCTTAATTTTTTTCATCTTTTATTTAAATTATGGATTTTATGAGTCTCAACTTAGGTGCGTCATTGCATTCTTCATCTAGACGTTAGGGGCATGTTTGCCTTCTCTACATCTTAAGAATTCTCTATAATCAAATTTTGATCTGGATTAAAGGAAAAGTTGATTATTAAACTTAGTTGAGTCATGGTGTGTTACCACATCCTTGAGGGAAAAATTAGCATTTCCACAAAGATGTGCAACTACATTTTTTATGGAGAATTTTTTTTATTTTTTTCATTATTATTAATAAAATATTATTTTTTCATAAATTTATATTTTTAAAAAATGAAACCTATGCTCGTCTAACAATAAGGACATTTATTCGTTTCTTGTAAATTCGATATTATCCTATCTAACTTTCTATTTTTTTATTCGCCACAACGTCTTGAATTAACACATGACTAACTTTTGCTCCTTTTGTTGTGCATGCTACAAGCCTTAGTAGTTCTCGAAGTCACAAAAAGCATATTTATAAGAGCCATTAATTATATTCATCATTCACATGTTATTACAAAAATTAAAATATGAAAATAAGAAAATAAACTTGACAACAAATTTACTTAAACACGAAACAAATTATGTGTTGTTCAAATGTAAAATAAATTACAGATTGTTATAATAATTTTGCACCAAATTTAAGAATAAAAAATAGCTAAATGAAAAGTTGATATGAAAGATTTGAGCATAAATCATATTGCAATGTCAAAGAATATTAATGGGTCAAACACATACAAAATTTGATAACTTTAATACATTGCAATCATAATAAATTAGACATGACATATAAGTGTCACCTCCTGTGAAGAATAATTACAAAGAGAAGAACACAATAGGAACCATGAACTTCAACCGCTAAGGCAAACCTCAAACTCCAGCTTTTGTTTTCTCTAGTTGTGTTTTTTGAGATATTTTCCTTGTGTGTTTTTTTTGCAGAGTTTCCTTTTTAGAATGTATGAGGTGTGTGTGAAAGGATAAAATATATTATATTTTTTCTCATGGCCGTGTGTGTGAGTGTATGATTCTGTGTATGTGTTGTGTAGAATGTTAGTGTGTATGTGTTTTTGTTTATATGAGCGTATATGTTTTTAATATTGTGATTTTTTTTCTCGGTTGTTCTTTATGTGTGTATGTTTTACAAGAAAACCTATAGAAGTTGGGTGGTGGGTTTTGAGTGGAGCATTGTGGGACATGTAGCGTAGGTGTGTGAAAGCATGTGGGTTAGGCTAGTTTTAGGATTACTCTAAAAAAAATTCATTTTTTTGCTTTGTTTTTGGCTTTGAAAAGAAAACATAAAAATTTTAGAAACTATTTTAAAATATATATAGAAACATTAACTAGCTAAAAGTAAGATATAATTAGGAAAATACTAACAATACTACATTATTTATTTAGAATCGAAATTAAAAGTGAACATATATTTTTAGAAGTTTTCGCTTCTTTAAGACAAAATTTACAGTAAAATGTGACTCTATTTTTCTTGTTTTCAAATTATTTTTAAATAAAGTTATTACAAATAAATAAATTTGAAATTAAAATTAAAGGAAAAGAAAATTCAATATATATATACACACACACACACACACATACACACACACAAAGAGTAATAATAATAATAATAAAAGGGTATTAACATCTTAGGTTCGGTCAAAAATTACGTGACTATAGAGCAGAAGTCCAAAACTCCAGTTGCTGATTAAGAGACCCCAACTACGAGCCGTAGAAGACTTTACGGGTCCTAGAGTGCTTTCGTGGAGTTTGCCGACCAGTTTTTCTTATTTGTTTAGGACTTATTTGTAATTATTATGAATAGGTTTTTTAGGTCATTATTTGGTGAGAGACGTCACTTTTCAGTAGTTTTAGGTTTTATACTCAGAGAACTCAATACTTGCAGAGAAAATATTGTGAGAGATCTAGTCTTTGAGAACATCTGTGCTTCAATTCAATCTTCAAGTTTGTTATTCTCATTGACTTTGGATTTGCTTGATCCTAGTTCAATTTTGTAAGTATTTAATTATGTCTTCTCAATTGATAATTTCTTTATCTACACATGGCATGAGTAGCTAAATCTACAACTAGGATTGTGGGAACCATGAAGATCTGACAAAGTAAAGTCGGATAATTTATAATTCTTTGAAGGTGTATATTTATGTATTAATTAACTCTCTTGGTTTTGTATGTTTTCTAGTAGTGGACAACATTAGAACCCGCCTATTATTACTGACTGGACCAAGGTAGTAATAGATAGGAAAATAGATTAATTAACAGGATTTGATTGATCTGTTCTCGTCTAATCAACCGAACTGGGCCAAGGGGAGGTTGCACTGGGACTTATAGGTAATGATTAGTAATGTACACTATGAAGATAGGCCAAGTCGCATAGTGAAATTCACCTCTCACCTTTGACCAAAGGGCTTGGTGAACTTAAATTATCGTCTTGCATGCTATACACTAGAGAAGAATTAGGTTATCCAATAATATTGAGTTGGAGAATCATGGGGAACACAATACCCTAGTTTCTCTATGTTATTGATTTTTCTCTTGCGATAGTTAGTTTATTTTACTTTTTCGTTGATTATTGCAAACTCCCCACCCCCTTTGGGAAATTGAGTCGGTTAACTATTTGGGTTGCATATTTGTGAATTTGTCTTGAGTCTACGTATTCACTTTGGCTTAGACCATAACCTTGACTAGGATCTATTTCTTGATAGCAACCACTTTATCCTCTAAAAAGGAGGTGTAACTTGGGCAAGATCAAGAATTTGACGTTGTTGTCGGGGAATACGGCTAGACTTAGTTAAATTCACTAGTAATTCGAGTGTTAATCTATAGTTCCCTTTATTTTATTTTTGTTTTATTTTTTGTTTCTTCGCAATGTATACGAGTAGTGTATTCCCAACACTAGGAGTCAAAGCAATCCCTTAATTCCATATGATCCAGAGATACACCGAACTATAAAAAGAATTGACCAAGAGAACGCCAACAATGCAACCAATACATCTTTGAACTGGGAAAATATTTATGATGTTAGGAATGAGAACCCACTTCCTTTATAGGACATTCCATAGACTCCAGAGTTCAACACCAATGCTTACTAGTGCAATCAATACAGGTTGAACCCAATGGCTATGGATATGACTGGAGCTATTGTGTTTCCTCCACTACCAGAAGACACAAAGTTCACAGTTTCTAGTAGGTTACATTAGATGGTGCAAAATTGTGGACTATTTTTAAGGCTTACCATTAGAGAATCTAGACAGCCACTTGCACAATGTGACATTTGTCTGTAAGAGTGTAATGGGAACACTAACTCTGTCTATGGATATTGTGGGACTTTGTGTCTTCCTATTGTCTCTTATAGCCAATGTTGCATTTTGGCTATCTGAGCTTCCACAAGACTCGATCACCAAGTGGATAGAATTGCAAAGGGCCTTTTTAGCAAGGTACTTCATTAAACCAAATAGGCTCAAAGTGGTAGACCATATCCATCGTTTTAAGCAATTCTCTGGTGATTCAATCTTTGCTACATAGGAACAGTTTAATTGATGCTTGAGGAGTGCCTCGGACCATGAAATTTTGGGAAATATACTAGTTGAGAATTTCTACCGAGCTCTAGATGCTAATATTTAAGCATGTGCTGATACCCTCTTGGGAGGTCTATTTGTAAGACAACCATTCATAGAAATGTTTGAGGAACTGAACGAGGTAGGAATGTTGAACAATGTATGGGAGCCTAGGAATAGACATGCAACAGATTATGCAAGAACTGTTGATATGAGTTCTGACCAAGCAAAAATAAATATAGATATTGTTAGCATGCTTGCTCAGAACAGAGGTAATCTAGAGATGCTAATGCAACAGACACAAGAGCTAACAAAGCTAGGGGACATTCAAGAAAGCTATCATATGAGGCCTGAGGGACGTAATGATGATAGGATAAGTAGCCACTATACACTCCCACATAATAATGATATAGGAGATGGAAACTCTAGAATCATGTAGATGCTTAATCAATTGCTATGAAGGGTGGACGCACAAGATGAGACTTCGAAGAAGATTAAATTCGAGAAAGCCAAGATAACATTAGAGTTGACAAACACTCTATGACAATTAAATAGCTTAATTGTTAGTTTGGATTTGTGACAACAATGAGATTAGATTCAAGGAGGCATTATAACAAGCGACAATACTTTAGAGCAACGGAATACTAATAGGCACCAAAGTGAGGCAATTTTTGGTGATAAGGGAGCACAAAAGCTTGAGGAAATTTGAGTACTCAAACAATCTGTGTCATGCCACGAGAATAAATCAGGTGCTGCTTGGGAGGCAAACTACGGTGGACCCTTGCGCTTAGGCGCCCAGATATGTGTTTTTAACCCCTTATGTTCTATTTTTGCTTGATTTTGTGCATTGGAGACAATGCATATCATTTTCGATGGGGTGTAGGTAGTTATGGGCCTCAGTGTCCATAACTACCCCAATTTTTGATCTCCATGTTTTCCTGTCTATGTTATTTTTCCCTATGGATATTTAATTTCTGTCAAACTGACACGTTTAGGATATATAGATAATATTTCTTGAATATAGTACCAATACTTGCGGCATTTATCCTTTTTTGTGCTTTTGTTCTGAAAAATGATTCCAACAAAAAAAATTGATTAGTAGTTAGATAGTAACCATGTATGTTTAGGTGTTTGACGATATCTATTCAGATAAGTGAGGGTACAATTGAGATAGAAAGCATGATCTGTGAATCTTTTGTTGCTAATATATATTGTGCCATGTGAGTGTGAGCTTATATTGCTAGATTCGTGTATTTTATGCTAATTTAGAACTTGCCTTTTACTCTAAGTTAGATTGTAGATTAAAAGGATTAAGAAAGGATCTTAGGCCTTTGTTCTTATATAGTCCACTTTAGCCTAAAAATAACCAAACAAATTGATGATATATCTTCTGTAGATGTACCTATTTATCCAAAACACCTAATTAACCTAGCCTTGTCTAGTGAAAAATCCTGAATTTGGCTTTAGTCTATCCTTGAACATTGTGTACCTTGACTGAGGCAAAAAACCTAAGTTAAGGGTGGCTACCAAAAGTGGCCTTGGTTAGGAGGATAGATATTGTACACTTTAGCACAAGCTAAAATCCAAAGTTGAGGGTGTTCGAAGTAAGGGTAAAAACAAAAAACTAAGGGGGTGAGCTTTGACTGAGCAGAAAAAGAAGAAAAATCATGTACTATATTCAAGAAAAACAAAAAGATGCCTTAGATTACGTGAAACAAGTAAATATGAAGTGTAAAACAAGGAAAAAAGCTGAAAAATAAAGAGAAAGCACCTTGGGACTATGGAGATGGACTGTTGATAATCCCTTGCTTGTCATACTTGTAATGTCATATGCACCAGTTTGCATTGGTTTGCTAAATTGCTAAATGATCCGATTTTGAAAAGTTGGTGTGGGCATCTGAGTTTGAGATGTATGTGATGTATGCCATTGAGTTGAGGTCTGTGTGTTTCTGTATTATGTATATAGACTGAGTCATTGCATGAGGACGAGCAATAATTTTTAGTTGAGGGTGTTGATGTCCTGCCAAAATACAACACTTTTGATACTTAAAACTTAGGATTTTGTGTGTTCTCAATGCCATATTTGTGGTTTTTATGTGTTTTTGTGTTTAGATTTGTAGGATTACAGGTTGGTCATGATTTGGGGAAATATTGCAGAAGTTTTTGGTTTATGCTATTATACGAGACCTTATATGAGTAGTAGAGCTTTTTAAGAGTCATAAAGGTGTTTTTGAGAAATTTCAGTGAGGACCAAATAGGGGAAGTTAAAGTCTACAAGGCGTGTATATGAGTCATGGAAAAAGAAACAAGTCGTAGACCATGTTTCATGTCGTGAAGTGGACTTATAGGAAATTCATTAGACGAAACACCTTTTATTGATCGTAAATCACATTATGAGTCGTAAGGGCGTGTCATAGAAGAGAACTCAAAAATTCTAGTAGCTGATTACGAGACCTCAACCGCGAGCCATTGAAGACTTTACGTATGGGTCGTAGATTGCTTTCGTGGAGTTTGCCAACCAATTTTCCTTATTTGTGTAGGACTTATTTGTATTTATTATAAATAGGTTTTTTTAGGTCATTATTTAGTGAGAGACGTCACTTTTCGGTAGTTATAGGGTTTGTACTTAGAGAACCCAATACTAGGAGAGATAATATTTTAAGAAAGTCATTGAGAACACTTGTACTTCAGTTCAATCTTCAAGCTTGTGATTTCCATTGACTTTGGATTTGCTCTGATCTTAATTCAACTGTGTAAGTGTTTAATTATATCTTCTCAATTCATAATTCTTCATCTACAGATAGCATGAGTAGTTAAATCCACAACTAGGGTTGTGGGAATCACGAAGAACTAACAAAGTAAAATTGGATATTCACAATTCTTGGAAGGTTTATATGCATGTGTTCATTAACTGTCTTCATTTTGCATGTTTTCTAGTGGTGGCCAATATTTAACTCGCGTAGTGTTATTGATTGGACCAGGGTAGGTACCAACGAATAGGAAAAGAGATTAATTTACATAATTCCATTGATATGTTCTCATCTAATCAACTGAACTGGGCCAAGGGGAGATTTTACTGGGACTTAAAGGTAACGCTTAGTAATGAACACTATGGAGATGGGCCAAGTGATATAGTGAAATTCGTTTCTAACCTTTGACCAAAGGGTTTAGTGAACTTAAATTATCATCTTGTACGCTATACATTAAATAAGAACTAGGTTATATGGCAACACTGAGTTGGGGAATCATAGGGAACACGATACCCTAGTTGCTCTATATTATTGATTTTTCTCTTGTGATAGTTAGTTTAGTTTACTTTCTTGTTGATTATTCCAACCCCCCCTTTTGGGGAATTGAGTTGGTTAACTTCTCGGGTTGCATATTGGTGAATTTGTAGACTCGTATTCTCTGTGGGTTCCATCCTAAACTTTGTTTGGTTCTATTTCATGACAGCTACAATTTTATCCTCTAAAAAGGAGGTGTAACTTGTGCGACATCATGATGATTGGTTGATAGAACCTGATGGTCCTATGAGTCTTCAAAGTTTGAACCCTAAAGATTGGTCTAAATTGAAGGTCCTTCTATGTGATTGTCTAATTCTCTCTTGAAAATTGATCGGATTGATTGGACGAATTGTTGAAACATTGATTTGATAGGGCTGATGAACCAAAAGAGTCCATTAAGAGACTAACTGAGTTGTTGATTAGAATTTATTGATGTTTTATGAGCATTGAGTCTTTGAAGGAGTACCAAGCACCAAATTGAGTGAGAGTAAGTCCAACTCGAACTCAATAACCACGTTTCCAAATGTTTGAGAGGATAAAAATAGTTAAGTCGGGTGTTTCCTTTTGATAGGTCCCTAAAAGATTATAAGACTGGTTTTGTTAGATCCAATCCATTATGGATTAATTTTTTCTTACTGTGGAAAGGAATTGAACAGTTGTGGCAACATCCATGGATTGTAGTACGATCACTATCTCATAAGTGTTTGTTGTCAGATAAGAGAAACTCCTAGATAAGTTATATATTGATAGTACTCTGATTGGATTGGATTCAGATTGGGTTCAATTTGCATTGATCGATCATTGTCTACTCTTTATTCTTTCTTTAGATGGATATTTGATATGTTGATTGAGTATTTCTATATTGGTCACTGCTCTGGCTATATTTGTTTCATTCAGCCATTTTACATACTCGTAGAATCCTCGTACTAATGTTCATTTGGGCCTAAATAGTTAATGATGTAGATATTGGTATTAGAGATCATCAACAGGAAACCGTTGAGGATCTATTGTAGTTAACTAATTTGGTGAGTCATCACCTGCTTCTAGAGGATACTCTTTTATATTTTCATATAGATGGAGTTAGTACTTTATTTTCTTTAATTTAGGTAGTCATGGTTTATCGTGGTACCATCTAGACAGTTTATATAGAAGCTTCATAGACTAGATTTGGGATTGATGATTTGGATGTGTTTGATTAGTCTCTTTCACACTAGGCTAGTTAATTTATTTTGACTACATTTAAATAAGATTGTCTACCTCATTAATTTTCTTAAGTGTTCTTTTGATATATATTAATTTATTATTGAATGACTATGATGAGGCAAGTGGTTGCTTGGGGGCTAGCAATAGTCTCTAAGTATCGAGCACGTCTCAAGTACCCTCCTAGGGCATGAAATCGACGCTATCATAGACCCATGCATCACAATCCTGAATTGTCACCATACCAAATCCCGCACTAATAAAAGGGACCTTCTACTCTATCAATACTTGACCCAGGACAAAGGAGCTCGAAACCCATACTCAAGTAAGCGATAAGCTCATCAATGCAACTAAAAATATAAAACCATAAACCTAATACTAGATAACCCAACACAATGGTCAACATTCTCGTTGATTAGTATAACTAGGGATCCGGACAACACTATCCAACCCAGCTTACAACTATAACAAGCTATTGGGAAGATTACTGGCAGCTCAATTGATAACGCAACAATATACAAACCAACAATAGACAACCCAACTAAACTCCCACGAGTAGCATTCATCTCATAATCCACTCACCCAAGAAACAGGAGAACCATATATCGACAAATCACCACAACATGATTGTAACCATAACGTCATAAGGTATAGTTGGGGGTATAACTAACAACCAACCTCTCAAATGCTATTTAACTCTAGTATCAGATTGCCCAATCCAACAGTCGAGTATCAAATGGTCATATGTATAAATCATAGGGTTTAGGCTTACATTTAGCCTCTAACAAGGTATAATCGTAACATCGGTGACAATTACCCAAAATCTCATCACTATGGCATACTCATCAACATTAAGAAAATCAATAGGTCAAACTAGTAGTTAAATAATCGAATACAATATACAGATAGTGCTAATGCTTAACATTACCTCAGTCATAACCTCTCCCACATACAATATTTTTATCAAGAAAACTCATAGCCAACATAAAATTTAACCAACATTTAATGTACATATATATATCATAAAGTTCTAGGCTCAACAATATCTCCCACATTACAATACATAGTCAACACTAATCAAGAAACTAATCACAAAGCCTATATCTACAGTTCCCATGATCTCAACGCCTACAGGAATCCTATTCAATTGTAAAAACTCATGGGAACTTGGTCTCTACTCTACGAGCTCTAGAGGCTACTCCCTATTTTGGACTAATGAAACCCTACTCTAACCCAAATATGGACCTCTAGCGGCATCCATACGAAAAGGATAAATGAAATCAAATTTCAAGAAGTCAACAGACTATTGACTACACCACACGATAGGAATCAATAAAATAGGAAGTTTACTAAACATCCTGTAGCCTCCTAGAGATAATTCACAAACGTTTCCACTCCTATCCATAGGACTCTACTAGACGGTGGCTCTGAATAGATGAGCCCAATGAACCTTGAGCTCTGATACCACCTTATCACGATCCAATCCTAATCATGATGGCGCCTATTAGATCTCACCTACAAGCAAGTAAATTACTCAACCTCAGGGTACCTATCCTAAATCTCTAGTCTCAAATATAATAGATCCAATAATATAATCACCACAACCTACCCAGAACTTAGAAGTTAACTATACAAAGCTACAATAGACACAGGCACATACCAATACATATACATAATAATAACCATGATAGATATAGCAAAAACTACTACAACAAATACAAACCATAACTATAGGGTATAAGGCCATTGTCTGGATACAAAAGATAACTATCAAAGGAAAGGAGACTGCGAAATAACTAGAGCAGCCAACATTCATTAAGTTTCTTCTAGATGCTCGTGAACCCCCAACATAACAATATGGCTAGCACATGTACCTATACCATGGGAAGATGCATAAATGTAGGAGTGAGTACCAAAACAAAGGACCCAATAGGCGTCATCAGCCAACTGGAGGGAAATACAATAAATCCAGAAGACTCAAATATAGAGAACTGCAGCAGGTCTAGCCAATCGTAACTTAGATCAAGGATATAACTTGTCTGGAGAATTCTCAAACTTTCAGCTGAACAAACCTAAGTGATGAACAATGATATCGACTAGCAAATACTGAGTAGGCCTATACCACAACAGTTAGTGAACTGAGATGTAGTGATGTTCGTAGGTGCAAGGCCCTAATACATATTCCTATACGCTAACTTGGCCCCCAAAAGCCAAGAAGGTAATGCCATACAAAATTTGGCCAACTAAATCCCATACAACATGATCACAGGTCAGCTGTACATGGTTGCAAGGCCCTAATATCTACGTATGAATACCCCCTAAGATCCCAAAAGCCCAAAAAGAACAACTACACGCAATTGTTGTATGTGAAGGTGCATGGATCTATGGGAAATTAGTTAGATACTTGACCCAAAGTAGGATATAATCTTTGGGTCCTTGAACCATCCACGAACTAGTACCAAATTAGTCCTTGATCCCCCAGTTCTCCCGACCTAGCCTCCAGTTGGGGTAGTTAGACAGGGCTAAATCTAGTCTAGGAACCCTCTATCGAAACTATCTAGATGGTATCATGACAAGCCATGGCCTCTCAATAAAAGGAAATAAAGTACTAAACTCAAGCTAGATGAAAGTGTAAATGTGTATCCTCTAGAGGCAGGGGACATCTCACTAAATAAACTGACTGTAATAGATCGTCAACAGTGTGCTTGTTGGTTCTTTCTAATACTTGTCTCTACATAATAAATAATGCAGTCCAAATAGATGTCACTATGTGGAATGTATAAGTATGCAAAATGGTAGAATGAAACAGCATTAAGGTAGAATACTATCAACTCAGATAACTTAACTAAAGAGATAAGGAACTCAATTAGGATGTCAAAAGTCCAAAGAAAGAGTAAATACTAGGTAGTGACCAATCATAGACCATCCAATCAAATCAGAGTACTATCAAGACCTATCTAAAAGTTTCTCTTATCCAACAACAATCACTTATGAGCTAGTGATTATACAAAAATCCCACTGATGTTTCCACAATCATTCAATACCTTGCTAGGGTAAGAATAGATCAATCCATAATGGATCCAATCAAGTGAGTCCTCTATTCTTTCAGGGACCTATCAAGAGAAAACATCCAATGTAATAGTTCCAATCCTCTCCTATGCTTGGAGACGTAGTTATTGAGTTCGATTTGGACTTACACTTACTCAATAAAGTGCTCGATACTTCTCCAAAGACTCAATGTTCATTTGACAACCAATTTCATCTATACTAGTCATGAATTTCAGAAGGACTCTTATCAATGCATTAGTCTATCACAATCAAGCCTTTAGGCCTATCAACCATCCAATCAATTTCCCATTCACATCCGTCAAGAGTGGCTTTAACAATCAGTTAGGAATACAATCAGTTCTTACCAATCATTTGAGTTTGATTATGAAGACTATTGCGACCATCAAGTCCTATCAACCTATCATCATGATCACATCACAATCATAGTCAACATCCTCAAATTAAGGCTCTAGACTCCATTCCTGGATTTATTCATGCATTTATACTCTAATCACATCTAGCATTTTTGAAATAGATAGTTGAAAACATGCTTTTAAGAAAACAAGTTCACAAAAATAATTAGTCGTGCAAATGTATATAAGAACATACTTTTCACCATGTAATTTTTAAAAACTAACTTATGTAGACTCAATACCTTTAACTTTCATTTTATCTCAATATAGAGAGCACATGGAAGAATAGTCCCATATTTTAGTTTAGCCTTGCATACCTACAAGAGAAAATCTCTTGAAGAAACCCTTGATTTGCTCTTGAAGTTGAAGAACCCTAGCCTCTTCTCTTCTCTTTTTCGCTCAACGTCTTCTTTTGCTTTTAGCGTAAGAGACATTAGAATAGGTTTTGGAACCCTTTTTAGTGTAAAAGTTACCTATATTAGTCATGGGTTATATTTAGGAGGGGTAGGGAAAAGTGTTGAAATACCCCTCAAAAAATTAAAAATTTTGACTGACGATGAACTAGGTCTGCGACGTAGACTTGCTCACTCTTTTGTCAAAATATTTTTTAATAATTTTTTAAATTCCATAGAAAATATTGGAATCACTGTTGAGTTTAAATCCGTGAAAAGTTTGTCATGTAGACACTTCGCGCATTCTTCTAGAATTCCATCTTTGCTCCGACAAATTATTTTTGAATCCAGTTGCTCTAAAAATCAACCAAGAATATTTTCCCACATAATTTTTCATTCTGATTGTGATTCTGGCCTCGTACTTGCAAAAAATGTTTGTAAAGATGCATTATGCATGTGTTCTCTCGTTTAGGGGTATTTTGGTAGTTTTATAGTGTGTAACATTATCTCCCCCTTGGCATCATTCATCCATGAATGATGGGTAACTAAGGGTGAATTCATAGTATGCATCAAACACTCGGGACTCTATCAGATCAATAAGCATAATCAACCAATCATCATTATACTTATCAACCAATTTGGACAGTCACAAATCAAATACAAAGTAGACAAATCTGTTCAGATCTAGAATAGAGATATATATTAACTTAGGCATTCTCACCATCAGACATGAATGGAACTTTGGAACTCAATAAATTCGAATCATTTAAACATCTCGACAATTAATTATTTAAACTCAATTAGTTAGCTTTTGTTCTATACCATTGTATAGACTTTCAGTTAAAAGATGTTGCTACTTCTCACTACTCTAATACTCATACTCGAAATTCTCACCTAAAGGTCACAAATAGCCTACTATAATCACTTATATTATGACAATTACACATGCAATCCTATGATCTTAACCACTTTATGGTCTCTTTGTAGTCAGCATCACTTAAGAATCTTCAAGCCTATAATAGCACATCTATGAACACAGTTGCATTAACTCTTATCAAGAAAGAGACTAATATTCACTTATCTATTTGCTGCACATATGGAGATCTTATCTCACCCTGCCTCTATGTTTATCACCTCATCATCTTCCCCTTAGCTCAAGGACATCTCGGTTAGTTTTCGAATCAATTGCCTTTACTAAACTATAAGTACATAATTTCACACGGTTAGGGAATCACTATCAACAAGAAGATCTTAAACTCTTCTGTTACTCTTTAGTCGCATATATAAAATAACCACGAAGACTCTCTTCGAAGATACCACCCATAGATTCCTCTTGTCTCTATGGGAATCTTTCTCTATTTGCTACACTTATTGGCGTACATAATCACTTTCCAAAATGATTACAATTGACCTCTTCTTTTTGCCTACTAAAACTTAACTTAGTGCTCCCATAAATTTATTTGCATAAGACTTAGACTATAATGGAAAACTAATTATCTTCTATCCATAAGCCCCAATCGACTCAATTACTCATAATGATAAGGAATGCTTACATCAGCCTACTCTACATTGACAACTCAAAAATACTGTCTCGATTCTTATAGCAGTTATAACTTGGAGCTTCACACAACTTTACACTATCATGGATACAGATCTTAAGCCTTTTCTTATCTAATGAGTTATCCTCAATTTACTATTCCTACCTATGAACTTGTAACCTACCTATAGCATCACATTTCTTACAAATCAGCGTCTTCATCTCCATCATACACTATGGCAAGCCTCTTAGAGAAAATCTCCTACTAAGACTATCACTATTATAATGTTATCACCTTTTTCTTACTACTCCTCCAAATCCAAGCATAGGGTGTAATACCAACACTTGCATCACACACTTCTCTCATTTCATACCAACTTATGACTACTAGGTAAAAATATGAGATCATGGCCCTACTATAATCTCATAGAGGATACTCTATCAACATATCCCCTTTTTCATAACAAGTACTACCACCTTTCATTATACCTCCATATATGGCTAAGGTCATATCTCTATGAACCTCATGAAGATCTCCCTTCAGGATTTTAAGCCTAGTATAGATCATTCACCTCAAAAGAACTCTTCCCCCTTATTCAACATCTATTATTCACCCTCACTAATACTAATACTATAACATACCATGATGTAATAATAAATAATTCTCTTTACCTTATCATTAAATCATAGGGCACTTACGACTCTTTTCGTCATAACTTAAGGCAATCAACTTATCACCCTACCCCATGACTTACCTAATAAATAATAACTCTAGTTACAAGCCTAAATCAACCATTACTCTCACTATCCTTTCCCTTCCTTTCTATCATTGTCATTCTAGCCCTGGGATGAAAACTATACTTATGGTTTACAAGACCTTAATTCATACTCTTAGATGCAAACATTAAACTTTTAGGGACATAATTTCTCTTTCATGGGTAATATTGAAAGCAAGTCTCAGATAACAGAACCTGGGGTGCATCTCAACTAGATCCACTAAGTAAGCCATGGTATCTTTGTAACAGATTGGCACAAAATAAACTCTATAGACTCTCTCAGCTAAAATAGTATCACCAATAGGAGTAGATACACTTAAAGTTTCAAAAAAACATTCGAGAGTTTTATCAAATCTACTAGACATATACGAAGACACAATCGATGGGGGTGATACCAGGATCTATGATATTATAAGAATCAAGAGTAAAGACTCAAATGATGCCCATCATAACATTTAGAGAAACATTTATAGATTCTTGTGGATCTTGCTGACTACTCACAGTATACAACTAGTCGGTGACCCAACTCGTGCCGGAGGTAGCACCTTTCTAATTTTCTCTAACTGGTGGTGCTGATGTAGAAGCTTGAGCATTTTTTGAACGACTTTAGACATTCCCTCTAAAGGTGACCCAGTTGGCCACACTTGTAAAATTCAGTGCTCTTTCTGTAGCTTTTTCTCAAGTGAAATTTGCCACACGTGCCACATAGTTGCTTGCCTTGTAAACCTCAAGCAATACTAGCCTGTGACTGAGATCTCAGAGCTCTAAAGTTATGAGATCCCTGTTCATTCCTAGGTGCAAATGCACTAGTAGATGAGGGCCTTATTTTAAGTGACTTGCATTCCCATTCTTCTTTGGCCTCTTGAACTCAAGCGAGTTCAACCTCAAGAACTCATAGACCTTGGATGTATTAGGGGAATCCTTCATGCCTACTCCCTGTCTAGCAACCAGTGCTGTCATAGCCTAGGACAAAGTCTAGAGGATTTAGCCAAGCTCAACATTGCTGATGTCAGCCTATGGTGGCTGCACAACAGGGATGGCTGGGCCTATGAGTTCATCCTGATTCTATAGCTCGAGTTGATTTGCATTTTGTCTAGTTAGCTGTTCTTTACCCCTAGCTTGTCTGGTAGCTCATCTCGGAGGCATGATCTGAATTCAGAATGTAAACACACGAGTCAAAAGAGAGCTTTGACAGAGTTTGACTCTATAGCACGAATTGAAATAGAAAGAGTGTAACAATATCTAATGTCCCATAGCCTTCTGCCTATAAAGTTCAATGTTTGACACACTCATAAACAAAACTTTAGTAGACATGGCTTCGTACTCTCCCTAGGAAACTTAACGCTATGCTCTTACCAAGTTTGTCATACCCCGGGAGGATACCGTAGACATGGCTGGCACCAAGAGACTATTGCTAGTCCCCAAACGAACCACTTGCCCTCATTACATTTATTCAATCATAGTTTAGCAAATTAGCAAAAGACTAAAATAATGAAGGGTGGACAATCTCAATTTAATGTAATCAAGACAAATTAATAAGAAGAAACTAGTTATACCATATCCAAATCAACATTCCCAAATCTTGTCTATGAAACCTCTATCTAAACTGTCTAGATGGTACCATACAAGCCATGGGTAACCTAATCAAAGGAAATAAAGTACTAAGCTCTAGCTAAATGAAAGTATAAATATGTATCCTCTAGAGATAGGGGAGGACTAACCAAATCAATTGACTACAACAAATCCTCAATTGTACGCCTGTTGGTGATCTCTAATACTTGTCTCTACATCATTAACGTTGCAGTCTGAAACGCCCCAAAAATGTACTTCGAAAATGGCCATAATCGTAATTTTCATATATCTCAAAATTCATCTGTGACATCATAAATTCGACTTCATATCCTTGATCAGGAGGTATAATTGAGTGGGAGATGGGTATAACCCGAAGTTTAGAAGACCCGCAGTGAAAAATGATTTTTGCCAATTTTTTGAAAATAGTAGCAATATGCGATAGGTCCACGACGTGGACCCATCACAGACCTGTGTTAATTTTTCTAATTTTTTTGTTTCGGCCCAAGGGTATTGGGTTCATGGCCCGATGCCCATTTACATGTAAAATCTGTCAAACGTAGCCTTTTTTTAACTCTATACAACTCAAAAGCCTCTCAAGGACTTAACCAAATATTCATCCAAATTCAAGTGTCTCAAGCTTAATTCTGGATCTAATGAATTCCATTCAAGTTTCAAGTCTCCTTCAAGTCCACAAAAGCCAAGTTTAAGATATGTGGGTTTTATCCATTGGGTTCTTTCACCCATGGAGCCCAACCTTCCTATTTTATGAAAATAGCATGATTTTAAGTTGTATTAATTATGGGTATCTATTATTATGAAAAATGTGCATGAAATATGTTGTGGTTTTGTCAAATGCTGTAGCATATAAATGAATATCTATTTTACGTTTATACTATGAGTTAATCATTGTCTATTGATACTATACATGATTCAAGCTATGAAATCTATGAACTATAGTGAAGTTTTGAGATGATTTACAAGCTACTCATGATGGAGTTTTACCATGATTTTGGTGGGCTGATTTACATAACTTTAAGATGCATTGATTTCACTATTTCATGATCCATACTCTTGCATTTTGCATGATTTAAACATGTGTCTATATATGCCCACCATGTGTTATGAACTATATTTTGAAGGGTTTCTGAACTATGTTATATGCCTTGCCCTCTAGTACAAGGCCAATTTCTACATGAAGGGGTTATGAATTATGTTGTATACCTTACCGTCATGTACAATTCGATGTTATACAATATTTTGTACTCATATGAAGGCGTTAGGAACTACATGGTACGCCTCACGCTCTTATGCGATTAAATATTATGTATTACCTCACGCTTACATATAGGGGTTATGACCTATGCTATCTTTCCACCCTCATGTACTATTCATTATCTCATGCTTACATGTAGGGGTTATGTCCTTTGCTACTCCTCTACCCTCATATAGTACCCATTACCTACTAGAAGGGGTTATGATCTATGCTATATATCTCACCGACTAGTACAAGATATTTGGATGATCTAATCATGTCACTTTACTGTGTTAAACAAGTTACCCAAGTATGGTTATTTTCAAGCATGTCCTATCCTATGCATTGATTACGCATGGCGTATTGAGCTCATGTTCATTGATTATGATTAAGTGTGTTATTATTATGGCTTATGATTTTTGTTGCATTACATCTGGTATACTTAGTACATTCAAACATACTAACACATACTCTATGCCTACACTCTATCACCATGTAGGGACCGACTCTCCATTTGATCACCCTCATTATTTAAGTGGCTAGTTGGTTCTTGTGAAGAAGCTAGTTGGTGAGTCATCAATTCCAAGGGCGATAGCTATTCTCATTCATGCTTTATAGATTCTTGTTCTTATATTGGATAATTTTTAAATGAGGGGGAGCCCTAAAAGTGTCTTGGCCCCCGCTCTATTCTATGTTAGAGGTGTCGTTGGATATTACGTCATGCTTTGATTATGTTATTGAAGCTTGAATCTTCTTACACTATTATTATTATGAATGGTTTCCTTTAGTCGCTTTTTCTTTTCATTTATTTGACTCTTCTGTTTGTTTGCTTACTTTGCTTTGCGGCCAAGGATGTGTGATTGATATGCTAAGAGGCTTGTATGGGTTCCCATTCATTGTGTCACATCTAGGCCCTAGGCTTGGGTCGTGACATAGTCCAAATTGATATCAGTACATGGAATATACGAGTGTGTAAAATGGCAGATTAAAATATGAATCAATGTAGGATTCTTTCAACTCCGATAATTCAACTCAAGAGATAAGGAACCTAATTAGGATGTCAAAAGTCTAAAAAAAGAGTAAAGACTAGACAATGACCAATCATAGACCATCCAATCTAATACAATCCAATCAGAGTACTATCATGAGCTATCTAGGAGTTTCTCTCATTTGATAATAATCACTTATAAGTCAGTGATCATACAACAATCTCGTTGATGTTGCCACAACTATTCAATAGATTTCCAGGGTAAGAACAAATGATCCATAATGGATCCAATCAAATGAATCCTTTATTCTTTCAACGACCTATCAAGATGAAACATCTGACTTAACAGTTTTTAATCCTTTCCTACATTTGGGGACGTATTTATTGAGTTTGAGTTGGAATTACTCTTAATTTAGTTCTTGATACTGCTCCCAGGACTTAATACTCATAAGACATCCAATCACATCTAAACTAGTTAATGCATTTCAGAATGTCATGACTTGTTCCTGATCATGATGGTGCCTACTGGTCCCATCTACGGGCAAGCCAATCCCCAACACAAGGATATTTGTCCTAGCTCTCTAGTCAAAACCAAATTGATACAACACTAATATATACGCTGAAACCTACCTAGAACCTAGAAGTCAACTGTACAGATCTACAATAGACACAAGGACATGACATACACATATATCAATAATCATAATAATAAACAAAATCAGAAGAGCACCTACTATATCAAACTTTATTGTACAAGGTCAATGTCTGGATATAAAAGATGTCCATTAACAGGAAGGAAACTGCGAAGAAGCTAAATTTGTTAATGCTCACCAAAAGTCCCCTAAGCACTCCCGAAGTTCCCCAACTCAGCTATCATGGCCCATATCTGGACCTGCACATATACCATGGGAAGATGCAGAAGTAGGGGTCTGCACCAAAAGAGGCACCAATAGGCATCATCGACCGACCGAGTGAAATAGTAAGCATATATAAAGCACAAATATAATGAGAGTTGTAGTAGTGTAGAAAAATGAACTCAGATCAAGGCATAGGCATGTCTAAGAACCCTTTTACACCATTATTGAACCAATCAAAGTGAAGAACAATGATAACTTGAACCAACCTAAGTACCAACTGGGCCCCTAAAAGCCCTTAAGGTACACCCAAACATGATATAGAATCAACAGATCATCACAGAATCCCTCAAAACCATCACATAATCCTAAAGAACCATCACAGAGCCCATCTCTCCACCTCATCAGAATAATGGTCAATTGTACGTGGGTGTAAGGCCCTGGTATCTAAGCCTAAATACCATTTGAGCCCCTATCAGCCGAGGTAGTACACTAAGCACAACCATTGTATGAATAGGTTATTTGATCCATGGTTAAGTAGTCACGGGCCTCGGCCCATTAATCATAAGTTAACTGGGTCCTTGACCCTATGTCGTCACGTGGCACCCGATCCATTGTCCTCTAAATTGTCCTTCGATAGAGCAGTTAGGCAGGGCCAAATAGTCTGACACTCAATATACTAGTGAGATGTATCCCCTGCAAGAGAAAGAATCCCCCTCACATAAATAATACTATCTCATCTCAATATATGAATCACGGGGCCTAGCCCCACAGAATATCAATCGGATTCCTTTACCCAAGTCTCTACTGGCACTCGTTCTGCAGCATCGGTATCCATTGCTCGGCACTCTGGTGTGACCACCATAACTCAGAAAATAGGGAACATAACCCGTGAACTCAAATACTCGGGCATTTCAATAGGTGCTCAAACAAAAATAGGGAATATCATCTGGGACTCGAGGTATTAATTAATAACTCACTCAACCAATCTATTTGGATCTAGAACTCCAAAGTCATATCACGCCCAAAGTGAACGTAGGCAATAATAGTCGCATCATGCACATAGTGAACATAGGCGATGACACTCTCAACCTAGGTATCCCATAGTCTCAATCCAACCCACATAATGGTAATCACCACCTCTCTCAGATACAAGAGATACCCCAACATCCAATGGAACGAAGAAACGCACAACAACTATCAGCAATACATTGAAGTATATATGTCACAGACCACTATAGAACCATCGTCACCAAAGTCAAGTATACCATAACCAAGTCAATCACAAGTGCCCATAGTAAACATAAACCATTACGGAAAATCATAAATATCTAGGGTACCCAAACCTAGCTGAGTCATATCTATACTAGAGTCAAGCCGCAATATGACACATAATAAATAAACAATCTCCTGGTCATCATATCTCAGTAGCAACATGCCATGCACATTTATACAAGAATGAGTCAAGTTAGAATAAATGCCAGTCCCAGGGCACTAGCCCATATTCAACCTTTCTCAGGTACCTTCTGCGTAAAGCAACTCATAGGGAAGTGTCGGTATAACCTTAGCTAAGGCCTAATACACTAGATAAATAGTAAGATGTCACCTACCCAATTAAATCAAATCGAAGACCAACAATGGTCAAGGATTTCGCCCAAGGAAACCATGTGCCTTCCTACTAGTGATATGCCCTTCTTTAAAAAGGATGTTATTTCCCCATACTAGCCCACATAGATAGTGTTTTATCTCAGATAACCCTAGGAAGCGCATACAATGTAGCTTATCACGCTCAAGATGCACATCTTTTTTGAAGTAAAAGCGATCTTCAAAGTAATAAACCTAACCAAGGTTAGGGTCAAATCCCACAGGGAATATAGGACTTTACAACGTAGTCCACCAATAATAAATTCAACAATTAACTAACTCAATTCCCAAAAAAAGGGGGGGGGTTTGCAATGTTTGATATGAAAGTAAACTAAACTAACTAAAATTGGAAGAAAAGAAATAATGGAGAGCAACTTGGGTATTGTGTTCCCTATAATTCACTAAGTCAACATCCCTAGATATAATAATTCTTAACTAGAATATCACATGCAGGACGGTAATTTAGGTTCTTCCAACCCTTTGGTCAAAGGCGAAGGTCGAATTTCACTATGGGACTTGCCCATCTCCATAGTGTGCTCAATTAACCATTACCATAGTCCAAGTCAACCTCCCCTTGGTCTAATTCAGTTGTTAGACCAGAACACATCATCAAATCCTTTTAACCACTCTCTTTTCCTATTCGTTACCACCTGTATCGGGAAGATAACACTAGGCGAGTTCTAATGTTGGCCACCACTAGAAAACATTCAAAATGAAGAGAAATGATTAATACATCAAAATACCCATTCTAAAAATTGTAAATCATCTGGGTTTTTAAAGTTATATTCTCATGGTTCCCACAATCCCAAGTTATGGGTTTAACTTCTCATATCTTGGGCAAATAAGAAAATAATAAATAGAGAAGACATGATTAATCACTTACTGAAAAATATTGAAGAACAAGAAAACCCAATTTGTATTGAGAATCACAAGATTGAAAGATGAATTGAACCCCAAATTTGTATTGAGAATCACAAGATTGAAACATGAATTAAACCCACGATTTAATCTCTTCTCCAAAATGCAGTCTCCAAAACAAAAATCCTAAGATTATCCTAATATCTTTCTCTTTACTCTATTCTCTCACGCTCTCTATGTACAAATCTGATAAAACTTTAAATGACCTTGTATTTTTTATTTATATTATTTATAAACAAGTCCCTAAAATAATTAGAAAAACTAGTTGGCATGCCCCATGACGTGCAGTTATGACTCGTAACTATGGTGACGAGTAGTAATCGGGCTTTCGTATTATGTTCTTAGATTTTGGACTTCACTACTACGAAAAATCTCGAGTCGTAGTCTGCTCTACAACTAGAACTGGAACTGTCCATAGCTGCAGCACTTGGTTCAAAATTGGGGAATACCGGAAATTTCTACAAAACCTTCTGATACAACTTGTAGAGAGATCTATGACTCGTCACTAGGTCTCATATGGTTGAACTGTAGTTTTGCTTCAACATTGGAAATCTTTGCAAGACTTCCTCTACAACTCATAGACTAGATTACAACTTATAAAGGGTCTCTTATACTTTCAAAAACCAGCAAAACCTGCAATGTTTTCCAAAATTGAGCCAACCTACTTTTACTGTAAAAACAAATACAAAAACACATGAAACCATAAATGCCACATTGAGAACAGAAAAAATATCAAGTTTTAGGCATCAAATGTGTTGTATTTTGACAACACATCAACACCCTCAACTTAAAATTGTTTCTTGTTCTCAAGCGGCAATTAAATCTAAACTAGATAACACAGCAACACACAAAAAAGAACTAGTGGCACATATCTTGCACAATTTAAGATCAAGTACCCACATCAACTTTTCAAATCAAGATCAGATAGCTATTTTGACAAATCAAGGCATAATGATGCATTTGATAACACAACTATGATAAGCAAGAGAATATTCATAATCCACAATTACTGAACAAGTCAAATGCTAACAATGCAATTCAGATGCCCTTATAGAAACAAGTCCCAAGTAACACACTCAAAGATGATTTTAAGATTAGCATTGGGACTATGCAAACATATTCACACTCCCAAAGATATTCATGCACATTGACTAATATCATAGGCTTGCCCCTATGCCATAACTCAGATTTTCAATTAGCCGGACAAGGATCACTCTAGGACTTTCTAAGCTTGTAACGTAGGCTCATGGGGCTAAGGTAGGGATTTTTGGAAACATAGTGACTAAAGACCATTCTTGAACCTCATTTTTCATCACTTTCACCTTACCAACTCAATAAATTCACCTTAATATCCCTTTTTCTTCATATTCAAGGTTTTCCGGGCATTTTCTTCTCATTTTACAGGTTTTGCCTCAATTGCACTAATCATTTTGCTTCCAATGTCAATCTAAGGTCTCTTTTTCTTTTTGTTTCTCCCAATACATGATATTCTTCTTTCTCTTTCTATTTCTAATTCACCACCTTATTTTTATGACTTTACCTCTATACTGGCCACCCTCAACTTACACTTTAAGCCTATTTCAAAGTACACAATATCCATTCCCCAAACCAGGTCCACTTTTTGTGGCCACCCTCAACTTATGCATTTTGTCTTAGTTAATATTCACAATGCTCAAGGATAGACCATAGCCAATCTCAAGGTTTTTCACTAGACAAGGTTAGATTAATTAGGTATTTCAGAAAGAAGTGGTACATGAAAGCTCAAAATTTGGAACATGTAACACCCCATATTTTACATGTACTATATTTAAATGAATCATGTTATGGTTTGGTCAAATTTGTGTCAATTCTTGAATATATTTGAATCTCATGTTAGTGGGCGATATGTGAGTCTAAATGCTTAAGAAGGTTGATGATGTATATGTGTTGGAGTTAAATTGAGGATATACCATTTCTAAGCCAAGAAAAATAATTGAGGATATTGTATGGATTAATAATCTAGTAGGTGAGTTACCTACTTCCTTAGCTTACAATTGATAGCTAAACGGAGACGAGGCTCAACGTCGAATTTGTTCAAGTTTGATTATGAATAAATTCCATGTTAAGGGTGTAACTTTGGCCCAGGTATTAGTATCTTAAATGGACCTTATTTTTAGTCCAAGGATAATTTAAAAACGTTCAAAGTACACTAAAATTCACTTGGCCATTTGGACCCAAAACCAACTAAGAAGAAAGCTGGAAATTTGGCAGCAAAATCCATCATATTTGAGACCCAATTAAGCCCAATTCTTGGAGGATAAGATGCTGAATTATTAGGCTATTAATAGGTGTCAAGATCATGTCTAAAGTGGA
>JAOTQR010108486.1:0-26633 GCA_025774065.1 Solanum ossicruentum | reverse complement strand
TTAGTGTGTTGTCAAAAGTTTGTGTAAGTAAAGGTTTAAACTTGGTTAAGCTATCCAATTGTGCTAACATTCGAGGAAGAATATTCCTAAGGTGGGAGGATGTAATACCCCATATCTTGCAATACTAGTACTATGAAAATGAAAGATAATATGGTTTGGTCAAATTAAAGCAAAATTTTAGAAGTACTTGAATCTCCAATTAAAGGGCAATATGTATGTCTAACACTGAAGAAGGTCAAGTGTAAATAAGTTTTAAACCAAATTGAGGAGATCACGACCTTAAGAAAAGTGAGAGAATCGAGTTGGTTGTAGGAATTAGTGACCTAGCAGGTGAGTCACCTACTTCCTTGGCTTAAATTACTAGCTAACGGAGACGAGGGCCGACGTCGAATTTGTCCAAGTCTAATTATGAATAAAGTCCGTGTTAAGGGTGTAACTTTAGTGCACGTTTTAGCATCATAAATGATCTTTAGTTTCAACCCAAGAATCATATAAAAAGGTCCAAAGTACATCTTAGCCCACTTAACCATTTGGGCCCAAACCAAGTGTAGAGAAATTTGGAAAATTGGCAGCCAAGGCCTATCACCTTTGAGACCCCATTAGGTCCCAGTAAATGGGCCAAGCTACTGCATCACCACCTTGATAATATGAGTCTTAAACCACACAAGCAAGTCGGCCAAAATCCCCTTGAAAATTTTCAGCTTTCACAAACTTTCTCTCTATACTTTCTTTACCTAGCAAAGCAGCCACAAAGGGACTTTTAGGGTTCTTGGAGAAGCCCTATTCCTTGAAGGTAGAGGTAAGAAATTTTACATATGTGTTTAGTATGGTTTTCTTATGAAAAACAAGAGACTATGTTGGTTATGTTTGTGCTAAAACTTTGGACAGCAAGTGTCCTAAGGATTGTTGTGAGCTTTTCTTGTTGTTCAAGGGGATTTTCTCTTCTTGTTGGCTGTATTATGAAGTAACACTCATGTATTTAACAAAGTTTTGTTTTTTAATGATGAAACTGGGCTACTGTACCACTTTTACATTCCATAAAAAAAGAGTTGTACAACATCGTAATTGTGCTCTTAAAAGAAACTTGTGGGCTGATAATTGGAAATTGTTGTTTTACGACCTTCACCTAATTTGATACTATTTGTGGACTATTTTAAGATTAGTTTTATGTGTAAAAATTTTGGATACATTTTGGTTAAAGTTGGAACAGGTTTGGGATTATCGACGTCAAAATAGGGAAAAGGGACATAATGTTATGATGCCTATTTATATGTTGTGTAGAATTGTCATATGTTGTGCTTTGTGGGTTGTTATAAGACTGTTGTCCCACTAGAACAGGCTGCACATGATATACATATGAGAATGTGTATTAAGAAATACGATTAGGGACTTTAAGGTTGAAAGGATACGCTCGGGTTTATAAATACCCATTTGCTGCCCGTATGTTGTTTTTTTATGAAATTTGGCTGCCAAGATGTATTTATTAGCTGCTAATGCTAGTTATATCAACTACTATCTTGTAGATAAATATTTATAGGAAGTGAAGGTTATCTTGAGGTAATAGCGAGGTCGTACAGCGAGGTATGTAAGGCTACTCGATTTCTTATTACTTGGCATGCAACCTAGGTTCTTCCTTGATACATGGAGGCTCTTATCTATTTTGACATAACAAATAGCCATGTATCTACTCTTTCACATGTTTATATGCTCCCATACATAGTTACTTACAAACCTGCATACATACTTTGATACCAAGATAAACAAGTTCGTTCCACTACATAAAGTTCATGTGTTATTCTACCTCCTATGCATTTCATTATTTGTGTAACTTGCTTCTTTCATTATGGTGTTGTCTTTTATGATTATTTATATGCCATATGTTGTATCTATAATCGTACAGCTCCAATATTACGACCACAAAAAGACTCATCTCAAAGTTAATTAAAAGATAAAGTAAAGTATATTGCTTATTGATGGGTGGTAGCCTGAGCGGTGGAAGAATCACCTAGCCAGAGACGATACTATCACAGGGGGTAGCCTGAGGGGTTAAGGGAGAGCTTAGCCAAGGTCGATCCTGATATAGATTTACCACTGATCAGCTGTTATTTGTATTACATGTTGTGCACAGATTATACAGTAAAGGTAAAGTAATAGAAAAACATAAAGTACAAGATCCCACAATATGACTAAGGGTGGTCTCTTATTCTACACCAGTGTATAGTTTCATTTGAGTTATTACTTCATATACAATATTTCTTACCTTACATATTCAGTACGTTATCTCGTACTGACGTCCCTTATGAGGGACCTGCATTTCATATTGCAGGTATAGGTGCTAGTAGATCTCCCCAGTAAGAGAATAGGACATCCAACTGTTGTTACCAAGCTCCAGGTTGCTTTAAAGATTTGTGTATCTAGAGCTTATATCTTTTTTTTAATAGGATAGTTAGTTGAGGCGGGGCCTATTCCGACCCTTATTAGATAATTCTCCTTATCTAGAGGCTTTGTAGACTATGTAAATTAAAGTGTGGTCATGTCTCATACTTTAAACACCGTGGCCCCAACGGCCTAGCTATATGCATTTCCTTTTGGCTTCGTATCACCATTTACTTTCTTAAAGGCATGTTGAACATAGGAATACCTCATAATATGTGTAAAAAGCGCATAGATACAGGTTGGTTCTCCCGGGCCTTATAGACAACGGGTGCCAGTCCGCCTTAACGGAACTTTGGGCGTGACACTAACTCCCAATCTAGCCAACTGATGGACCTCCCTAGTCACCCTTTTGCCACCATCATCAACATGTACTAGGCTACCCATGGACACCCTACTCAGAGCATCGGCCACCACATTACCCTTACCGGGATGATAATGCACACTCATATCATAGTCCTTAAGAAGTTCTAGCCACCTTCTTAGTCTCAAGTTCAGATCTTTTTCAGTGAAGACATATTGGAGACTCTTATGGTTGGTGAACAAATAAACATGCACCCCATACAATTAGTGATGTCAAATTTTAAAAGAAAAGACCACGGCGGCTAATTCAAGATCATGAGTACGATAATTCATTTCATGTACTTTTAGTTGTCTAGAAGCATAGGCTATCACCTTACCATTTTGCATTAGAATGCAAGCCAAACCGACCTTAGAAGCATCATAATACATAACAAATCCCTCTAGCCCTTCCGGTAGTGACAATATAGGAGGAGAGACAAGATTATCTTTCAATATTTGGAAACTCTTTTCACACTTATCGGTCCACAAAAATTTATCTTTCTTTTGAGTCAACATGGTCATAGGGGAAGCAATAGAAGAGAGCCATTCCTAAACCTTCAATAGTAGCCCACTAAGCCCAAGAAGCACCTAGTATCTGACAGGGCCAACGGTCTAGGCCAATTTCTAATCATATCCATCTTTTTAGGATCCACCTTAATACCATCCCCAACACCACATGACCTAGCAAGGAAACCTCTTTTAACCAATATTCACATTTTTCATACTTGGGATACAACTTTTGTTCCCTCAATATTTGTAGCACTACCCTTAAATAACCCATATGCTACTTCTCACTATGTGAATATATCAAAATACCATCAATGAAGACCACAAAAAATGAATCATGGTAGGGTTCAGAAACCCTATTCATAAGATCCATGAAGATAGACAGTGCATTAATCAACCTATCACGACCCAAGCCTATGGCCTAGGCGTGGCACGGTGCAAGGGGAACCCGAAAGGACCCCAAGCAAGCCTCTTAAAACATGATTACACATCATTGGTCACGGAAGCAACAAAACAAGCATCAAGAGATAATAAATCAGGATAATCGGGAATAAAGGAATACTTTCATATCTTAGACATCAAGAATAATAAAGTCAAGGCTTATAACATAGATAAATAACATGTCCAATAACATCTCAACTAAATAGATAAGAGCGGGGCTCATGACAAGCAACCGGACTCACCCTCATAGTCAATAGATAAGCAAGGAAAGATAGTGTTAATACATAGCAAGAGATCATAAGTGACATCCCCAGAATGCAAGACTTACCAACTAGCTTGAGAGACAATAGTACTAGCTATGTGGAGGAGGAGGTTGATCGAGCAATACACCGTTTTCTACATGGTGGCATCATGTAGGCATAGAATATGCATTAGTACGTTTGAATGTATTAAGTATGTAGGATTCAATGCAACAATAGATAGGCATCATAGGCAAAATACATAATAATCCTCAATGAGTAGAAAAATAGCAAGATGGCATGTATGATTAATGTTTACGTAAAGCATGCTTACATAGAACATAACACATGTGTAAGAAGAGACCACTATCATATTGGTGGATCGTCGAACCCTACCACCCTTGGTGATTGAGGTACAAACCACTTCAACTTGTTGGTGGATTGTCGCACCCTACCACCCTTGGTGACCGGAGTACAAACCCCTCGACATGGTTATCAAGGTACAAACCCCCCGATATGGTTGATGGATCGCCATACCCTATCGCCCATGGTGACCGAAGTACAAACACCCTGACATGGTTATCAAGGTACAAACCTCTCAACATGGTTATCAAGGTACGAACCCTTTGACACGGTTACCCGGTGCGCAATCGCCAAGTAGGGCATGGTCACATTCCAACACTATATAGAGAATAGCATAAACATACATCCATTTCATCTTCACTTCATCAACATTTCATCATCATATAGACATTAAATTCATAAGAAATGTATTGAACCTTCAATTCCTTAAGAATCTATATCCAGACATTTCATCAAACACTTAGAGGGTGTGTAGTGCTAGTGTATAACCATGCAATTCAAAAGTGTTATCATGCTAGAAAATTCAATGTAAAATGATTAAATAGATATTTGGTAACACCCTCAGGCAATATATATTAAAATCATTCTTCAAATCTTGCATAAGATCTTAAACTCATAGCCTAAAACATAGTAAAATATTCGTAATTTCATAGACCCCAACATAGTGTGTAGTGATTTTTCATAATAAATAAGACCCATTTGTAAATCAAATTTGAATCATGAAAATTTAGGGTGAAAGGAAGCTTGACATCATAGGTGAAGGTAACAAATGAACGAAACCCACATATTTTAGCTTTGGAGATGAACGTGATGAAGATTTAAGATGGATACTTGAAGCTTGAATAAGATCCTTTAAATCCAGATGAGTTTTGAGACTTGATTTTAGGAGTAAAATATTTGGCTAAGTGTTTGAATGAGTATTGGGGAATATTTTAAATGATATGAGACTGAAATGGCTATTTATAGGTATTTTCATGCTTGGGAAAACTTAGGCCCAAGACTTAAAAGTCATGGACCGAGGTGCAAATCTGGACAAAAAAATACACAGAGGTGCGCCCCTGGCACCTCTCTGGAAATCACATTTTGCCATTTCCAAATTTGGACACCGTTGCTCTTAAATCGAGGTTAGACCAATTTTAAACTCAATTTGACAGCCTGATCAAGAATATGAAGTCAGATTTTTTATATCATGCATCGATTTTGAGCTTATGGACATTACGATTCCGGGCACTTCAGAGGCATATTTTTGGAACTTTTTAGGGTCATTTCAATATTCCCACTATGGGAACATTCATCTTTGAATGTCAAAGAAATGTATAATAGAGATAGAAACATGAAAATTGCAAATTTCAAAAGTGTTAAGTTGAATTTCATTAGCTTGCTTGGGTTCCAGCTGTTAAAATTAGATCCGCTTGTTTGGTATGCTCTTTTGCTCCAAAATGGACTGTTCCAAATGTTCCTGGAAATTCTTGCTCCCATTGGGCGCTGGAAATGCTCTGCTTGGGTCCTTTTGACTTCTATATTTTCATCTCACAAAAGGATGAACAATCCACTTAAACATAATTCAAAAACTCTAATCATAAGTGTAAAATCATCATGAACTTGTCAATTTAAACATAAATGTATGCATATGTCATGGGCTGAACATAGACTTGAAATCACATAGGGGACTTAGAGTGACACCTCAGGCTTGAGTGGAGTGGAAAAGATAAGAATATTGTTTTTGCAGGTCCGCTTTGACCTCCCAAGTAGCACTTTCAACATGTTGATTCCTCCAAAAGACCTTAACGGAAGCCACATCCTTGTTCATCAATATCTTCACTTGCCTATCAAAAATCTGAATCGAAACCTCTTCATAAGTCAAGTTGTCCTCCACAGCACCCACAACCTCAAGGGGCATAATATCATTAGGATCGCCCACACACTTCCTCAACATAGACACATGAAATACTAGATGAATCAATTCCATTTCTCTAGGCAAATCCAACTTGTAAGCTACCTTGCCAATTCTCCTCATTAACCTAAAAGGGCCTACATGAGTTGGGCTCAACTTTACCTTCTTACCAAAGTGAACCACACCCTTCATGCATGCTACCTTTAAATAAATCCATTTACCTATTTTGAATTCAAGATCTCTTCTCCTCACATTAACATAGGAATTTTAGCGACTTTGAGACGCCTTCAACATTTCTATAATAATCATGACCTTCTCAACAGCCTTTAAAACTAAATCTGATCCTAACATAGCCTTCTCACCAATTTCAAACCATCCAACTAGTGATCTACAACGTCTACAATAAAGAGCTTTAAAAGGAGCTATACCGATGCAAGAATGATAGCTATTGTTGTAGGAAAATTCAATCAACGGAATATGATCATCCAACTACCCTTGAGTTCCAATACACAAGCCCTAAACATGTATTCAAGTGTTTAGATAGTCCTTTTGGCTCGGCCATCCATTTGAGGAGGAAGGCCGTACTAAGCTTAACCATTGTACCAAGACCCCTTTGGAAATATCTCCAAAAATGTGAAGTATATTGAGCTCCATGGTCCAATATAATGGATAAAGGAACCCCATGCAATCTCACCATGTCATGGATGTACAACCTAGCATACTCTTAAGCCCCGTATGTGTTCTTAACTAGTAGAAAGTGAGCCAATTTCGTCATTCTATTAACCACAACCCAAATGGAATCAAAACCCTTCCTAGTCTTCAGCAACCCAACTACAAAGTCCATATTAATCTCTTCCCACATCCAAGTAGGAACCTCTATGTCTTGGGTTAGGCCACCCGGCTTTTGATGTTTGGCCTTGAGTTGTTGATAACTATGCAACCAAACATAAATTTGGCAATATCTTTCTTCATACCTAACCACCAATACACCACTCTCAAATCCCTATACACTTTAGTAGAGTCGGCGTGAATGGAATAGGATGAACAATGAGCCTCAACAAGAATTCACTCTCTCAAGACATCAACACAACGCACACACAACCTACCTTAGTATCTAAGTGCGCCATCTCATTCTTTCGAAAAAATCTTCACTTTCCCATCACCAACCAAAGCCTTCAATTCTAGTAGGGAGAGATCAAGATCTTGCTTAGCTTTCACCTCCTCAACAAATGAAGATTTAGAACGATCAACAATAACAATACCACCACTATACACTTCCCCCAACCTAACTCCCAACCTAGCTAGACAATGGACCTCCATAGCCACCTCCCTATTACCACCATCATCATGAGGTAAGCTACCCGAAGACACCCTACTCAATGCATTTGTCACCATATTGGCCTCACCCGAATGATAATGCACACTTGTATCATAGTTTTTAAGAACTTCTAACCATCTCCTTTGTATCAAGTTAAGATCTCTTTGACTGATGACATATTGGAGTCTCTTATGATCGGTGAACACATCAACATACACTCCATATAAGAAATGAGGAAAATTTTATATTGCAAATACAACGGCTGCTAGTTCAATATCATGGGTAGGGTAGTTCTTTTCATGCACCTTGAGTTTCCTAGAAGTATAGGCTATCACCTTACAATTTTGCATTAGAACACAACCCAAACCACCTGTAGAAGCATCACAATATACAACAAATCCCTCTATCACTTCTAGTAGTGACAATATAGGAGCGGATACAAGCTTATCTTTCAAGGTTTAGAAGCTCCTCCCATACTCGTCGGCGCATACAAACTTGACCCTCATTTGAGTCAATTTAGTCATAGGAGAAGCAATAGAAGAAAACCCATTCACAAATTTCTGCTAATATCCTGCCAAGCCCAAGAAACTCCTAATGTTCAAAGGGGTGAACGGTCTAGGCCAATTTTTAATCATATCAATCCTCTTAGGATCCACCGTAATGCCATCCTTTGACACCACACATACTTGGAAGACAACCTCCTTCAACAAAATGTCATACTTTTCATATTTAGCATATAGCCTCTCCTCCCTCAAACTTTGCAACACAACCTTCAAATGAGCCCTATGCTCCTCCTCACCACGAGAATACATCAAAATATTATCAATGAATACCATAAAAAATGAATCAAGGAAGGGTTTGAAGACCCTATTCATAAGGTCCATGAAGATGGCCGATGCATTTGTCAACCCAAAAGACATCACCACAAACTCGTAATGCCCATATCTAGTATGGAGGTTGTCTTGGGAATATCACACTCCCTCACTTTCACTTGATTATACATGGATTGAAGATTAATTTTAGAGAAATGGCTAGCCCCTTACAATTGGTCATACAAATCATCAATCCCTTAAAGAGGATAGTTATTCTTGATGGTGACCCTATTAAGTTGGAAGTAGTCAACACACATTCTAAGGGACCTATCCTTCTTTTCCAGAAACAACACCGGTGCACCCCAAAGCACCACATAGTTGACTCACTCTTCCTCCTTCCATTAGTTATACCATATTTGTGCACCCCTTTGAATTGGTAGGCCTCCAACTCTGCCTTATTCTCTGATCTCATACCCATGATAGACAAAATCTTGTAGCCCTCATCAACAAAGTCTTATGAGTCCTCAATCACCTTTGACCCATAAAATTTTGGGGCATTCTCATGAAGTCTCTCAGTTGAGAAGCCGATGTAGGAGCATAAGGGTCTTGGGCCCCTTCATTGGCTTCGTTAGCCACCACTTGTGCATGCAAAGTGAGAGCATCCTGAAGCTCTCCATTAGCTGGTTCTCCCTCGGGTGTGCGGGCTGTTCTCCCTCTCGTGTTAGGCGTGGTCTAGCATTGCAAAGGATAATCATTAGGGGAAGAAACCTTACTTTAACTTCTATAACATGACATAGAGTAAGAAGAAGGGAAACATTTCCTAAATGCCTCATAACTTCCAGGCCATAGTTGTGATTTTTCATAATAAATAAGACCCATTTGTAAATCAAATTTGAATTATAAAATTTAGGGTAATAGGAAGCTTGGCATCATGGGTGAAAGGATCCAATGAAATAAACCCACATACCTTAACTTTTGAGATGAACTTCATGAAGATTGGAGATGGAGACTTGAAGCTTAAGAGGAAATCCTTAGATTCGGAGAGGGTCTTGAGACCAGAGTTTAGGAGTAAAATATTTGGCTAACTATTTGAGTAAGTACTGGAGAATGTTTAAAATGATATGAGGGTGAAAAATGGTTAAGTATAGGCATTTTCACATTTGGGAAGACTTAGGCCCAAGACATAAAATTCTTGGGCCTAAGTCAAAACTGACCGAAAATTTACACTAGTGCACGCCCTTGGCGTGTCATGCCAGGGGCGTGAAAAGTTCTCTGGAATTCAGTTTTTGTAAAATTGATATTGCTAATCATTTTCTCTTAAATTGGGGTTAGACCAACTTTGCACAATAACCCCTTGAGCAAGAATATGAAGTCAGATTTTTGATATCGCACACGGATTATGAGATATATGGAAATTATGATTTGCGGTTGTTATAATATCTCCACCTTGGGAACATTCATCCCTGAATGTTAAAGAGACATATATGAGAGACACACAAATGAAAAATTTCAGAGCACATTGAAATGCAATAATGCACTTAAATATCATTTCAAAATCTCATCATAAGTGTACAATCATCATGAACATAGTTAATTTAAACATGAATATATGAAATAAGATGAGAGCTGAACTTAAGACAATACCATAGGCTTTAGTGGAGTGTAAAAGGTAAGGATATCGATTTTGCATGTCCTCTTTGGCCTCCCAAGGAGCACTTTCAACTTGTTGATTCCTGCAAAGGACCATAACTGAAGCGACCTCTTTGTTTTTCAATCTCTTCACTTGCCTATCGAAGATGTAAACTGGAACCTCTTCATAGGTCAAATCATCTTCAACGACACCCACATCATCAAGAGGTACAATAGTATTCGAATCATCCACAAATTTCCTCAACATAGACACATGAAACATTGGATGAACCTAATTCATTTCTTTAGGCAAGTCCAAATCGTAAGCTACCTTGCCAATCCATCTCATCTTCCTAGAAGGACCCAAATATCTTGGGCTCAACTTGCCTTTCTTACCAAAATGGATCACCCCCTTCATGGGTGACACTTTTAAGTAGACCCAATCAGCAACCTTAAAGTCAAGATCCCTTCTACTCACGTCTACATAAGACTTTTGACTAGTTTGGGCCATTTTTAACTTTTCTCTAATCATTCAAATCTTTTCAAGAGCCACAATAACCAGATATTGTACTAAGAAGGACATATCACCAACCTCAAACCAACCCACCGGTGATCTAAAACGTCTACCATAGAGAGCCTCAAAAGGAGCCATATCGATACTAGAATGATAGCTATTGTTGTAGGCAAACTCAATCAATGGAAGATGATCATCCTAACTACCTTTAAGATCCAAAACACATGCTCTAACCATATCCTCAAGGGTTTGTATGGTTCTTTCAGCTTGGCCATCCATTTGAGTGTAGAAGGTCGTAGAAAGCTTAACTCTAGTACCAAGACCCCTTTGAAAGGACCTCTAAAAGTGTGAAGTAAATTGTGCCCCACGATCTGGTATTACAGACAAAGGAACTTCATGAAACCTTTCCAAGAATTACTGTATAACCTTTCATAATCTTCAGCCCCAAATGTCGTCTTAACTGATAGATAGTGGGCTGATTTTTTCACCCTATAAACAAAACCCCAAATGGAATCAAAACCCTTTCTAGTCATGGGCAACCAAACCATAAAATCCATATTTATCTCTTTCCGCTTCCAAGTAGGAACCCTAATATCTTTGGTTAGACCACCTAGCCTTTGATATTCAACTTTCACTTATTGAAAGTATGACAATCGGAAACAAATTTGGCAATGTCCCTCTTCATGCCTCTAAACCAATAGACATCCCTCAAGTCTCTATACATTTTAGTGTAACCCGGGTGGATATAATAAGAAGAGTTATGGGCATCATCAAGGATCTTTTCTAAAAGAACCATTAACACACGGTACATACAACCTACCTGGGAACCTAAGGGCTCCATCTCCCCCTAGGGATCAAGATCTTGTTTTGCGATCAACTCATCAACCAAAGAAGAGTTATAACCATCAACAATAACACCACTATTACCATCGTCTTCCAACCTAATTCCCAATCTACCCCATCGATGCACCTACCCAGCCATCTCCTTCTCACTACCATCAACATGTGCTAGGCTACCCATGGACACCCTACTCAAGGCATCCGCCACCACATTTTCCTTACCCAGATGATAATGGACACTCATATCATAGTCCTTAAGAAGTTCTAACCATCTCCTTTGCCTCAAGTTGAGATCTTTTTGAGTGAAGAAATATTGGAGGCTCTTATGATCGGTGAACACATCTACATGCACCCTATACAAGTAGTGACGCCAAATCTTTAATGGAAACACAATGGCGACTAACTATAGATCATTGGTAGGGTAGTTCCTTTCATGTACGGTGAGTTTTCCAGAAGCATAAGCTATGACCTTACCATTTTTTATCAACACACAGCCTAAACCAACCCGAGAAGCACCACAATACACAACAAATCCCTCAAACCCATCCGGTAGTGACAATATAGGAGCGGACACAAGCTTGTCTTTCAATGTTTGGAAACTCCTTTCACATTCATCGAACCACAGAAACTTGGCCTTCTTTTAAGTCAATTTTTTCATAGGGGAAGCAATAGAAGACAACCCATTCACAAACCTTCGATAATAGCCCGCTAAGCCCAAGAAACTCCTAATGTCTGACGGGGTCAATGGTCTAGGCCAATTTCTAATCACATCGATCTTCTCTGGATACACCATAATACCATCCCCCAACACCACATGTCGTAGGAAGGCAACTCCCTCAATCAAAATTCACACTTTTCATATTTAACATACAATTTCTCCTCCCTTAATCACTGTAACACAACCCTTAAATGAGCCCTATGCTTCTCTTCACCACGAGAATAGATCAAAATGCATCAATGAAGACTATAATAAAGGAATCAAGGTAGCATTTAAAGACCCTATTTGTTAGGTCCACAAAGATGGCAAGTGCATTGGTAAACCCAAAAGACATCACCACAAATTCGTAATGTGCATACCTAGTTTAGAAGGCCGTCTTGGAATATCATACTCCCTCACTTTCACTTGATGATACCTAGATCGAATATCAATCTTAGAGAAATGGATAGCCCCTTTTAATTTGTCAAACAAGTCATCAATCCTTGGTAGAGGATAGATATTATTGATGGTGACCCTATTGAGTTGCCAGTAGTCAATACATATCCTAAGGAACCCATCCTTCTTTTTCAAAAACAACACTGGAACACCCAAAGGTGATTGGCCAAGTCTAATAAATCCCCTCTCCAACAAGTCCCTCAATTTTTCGTTCAACTCCTTCAACTCCACCAAGGCCATACTATAAAGGGTAATAGGAATGGGTTGAGTATCGGGGAAGAGGTCTATGCCAAAGTCTATATCCCTTTCAAGAGGAACACCGAAAAGGTCATTTGGAAAGACATAAAGTAACTCATTTACAACTAGAACTGACTCTAATAGAAGGACTTTAGACTCCACATCCCTAACCCTTACAACATGGCAAAGACACCTCTTAAAGATCATCTTACGGACTTTAATGCAAGAGATGAATCTACCCTTGATCAATATATCTTGATTTTTCCACTCAAGGATAGGTTCATTTGGAAATTGGAGTTTGACCCTATGAGTTCTATGATCAATAGAAGCATAGTATGCATGCAACCAATCCATCCCAAGAATAATATCAAAATCAACCATGTCTAACTCCACAAGATCACAAGGCAATAGTTTATGCAAGATGCAAATAAGACAATTTCTGTAAACTTTCTAGCAACAATAGACGCACCAATAGTAGTAGACACCTCATATGACTTATGCAACAACTCGTGGTCAACGTGGAACTTTTGGGCAACAAAGGGGATAACAAAAAAAGAGTAGTACCTAGATCAATCATTGAATACACATCAAAGTCAATGATTTTTCAACATACCGATAACAACATCTGGACTTCATCAACCCCTTGCCTCCTAATCAAATCATAGAATCGGTTGTGCCTTGGGACACTATCTTGTCGACCACCTCTCCCTAATTGGATCATATTAGCACTTTGTCGACGAACCTCCTTGCCTGTGTTGTGGTTTTAAGGGAAATCTATCGCCTTATAACCCATTTTCCCACAACCATAACAAGCACCGGTATTCCTCAAACATGGGCCACCATCTTTCTTCCCACACTTCGAACACACATCAATAGGAGCCACACCCCTTACACGTTGGGCCCTCAGAAGATCATTTGCAACCCTCTTATCAAATGCTTGAGTAGGAATCTGGCCTTTGTGGAACTGGCCACTCCTTTAGAACTTACCCTCAAAATGGGCCCTCTTGGCCTCATGCCCCTTTCTGTTTCTCTATTTCTCCTCTTCTATATGTTTAGCATAAGCGATCAAACGTGGCAAGTCCATATCACTAATCAACATGGTGGACCAACATTCTTCACTAACCAAGTCGGAGATACCCATAACAAATTTGTTCATTCTCGGCCTTGATTCAGCAATCAACTGAGGAGCAAACTTCGAACATTGGGTGAACTTGAGGGCATACTCTCTCACACTCATGGACCCTTTCCTCAAATTCATAAATTCGACCAACTTAGCTTCCTAATGTTCAAAGGGGAAGAACCTATTAAGGAAGGCCACCTTGAACTCTTCCCAAAGCACTACATAGTTGATTCCCTTTTCCTTCTTCCATTGCTTGTACCATATTTGTGCTATCCCTTTGAGTTGGTAGGCCGCCAAATCTGCCTTATCATCCGACCTTACATTCATGATGGACAAAATTTTGTAGAACTCATCAATAAACTCTTGGGGGTCCTCACTCACCTTTGACCCATAGAACTCTGGGGGATTCATTCTCATGAAGTCTCTTCCGCGAGAGGCCAATGTAGGAGCATGAGGGGATTGGGCCCCTTGGTTGTCTTGCTTAGCCACCACTTGTGCAATTAAGGTGAGAGCATCCCTGAGCTCTCCATTGGTTGGTTGCTCCTCGAGCATGTTAGCTCATCTTCCCCTCGTATTAATAATGATCTAGCATAACAAAGAATAATTTTTAGGGGAAATCTTACTTCGACTCTATAGCACGACTTAGAACATAAAGAAGGAAAACGTTTTGTAAAAAGTCTCATAGCCTTCTACTCAAATTTGTCGTGTACAACACAACCATGAATAAGACTCTAATCAACGCGGTGTGTTGTACTCCGAGGATTCAACAACGTAGTGCTCTGATACCACCTTTGTCACGATCCAACCATACAGCCTATACATGATTGGAGAATGGGGAACCCGAAGGAACCCCAAACAAGCCTCATAGCATATCATTACAGATCCTTAGTCACAGAAGCAATTAGAATGAAAATAAGAGATAAATGTAAACAAGGGAGAATTTAGACTAAGGATAACCATCCACGTCATAAACATCAAGAGTCAATAGAGTCAAGCTCATAGCATAGATACATAATATGTCCTACACCACCTCTACTACATAGATAAAAGTGGGGCCCAAGATAAAGCAACCGGGCTCACTCTCATAGTCAATACATAAGTCAAACCGAGAAAGTCTTAATACATAGCAATAGATCATAAGTAACATCTCTAGAATAGACAAATTACCAACAAGCTTGATAGGAGTCATACTAGCCACATGGAGGAGGAGGATCAAGCGGTATACCAGTTCCTACATAGTGACATCATGTAGTGACAGAGTATACATTAGTACATTTGAATGTACTAACTATGTAGGATGCAATGCTACAAGAGGTAGGTATCATAGGCAAAATGCATAATCATAAGCAATAAATAGCATACTAATAATATGGCATGTATAAATGATGCTTGAAGTAAAACCATACTTATATAGATCATAACACGAGTGTAAGGAGTGATCATTATATTGCAAGAAAAGGCCTACCACATCCCTGGATAGGCTTATGAGGTATGTACGCCTTCATGATGTTGATAGAGTACAAACCCCCCATCGAGGTTGACGGAGTACAAACCCCTCATCATGGTTGACATAGTACAAACCCCCTATCAAGGTTGAGAGTACCAACCACCAACTAGCTTACTCGAGCCTACCACCCCCCGAGCTAGGCGACAAAGGTGCCAACCCCTCTATAGGTTACACAAGCCTACAACCCCCCGAGCTAGGATTGGTCATCCCCAACACAATATAGAGATATTATCATATATATGTACACTAATTTCATCATCATACACACATATTCTTTATCAATCATCATCCCATCATCATTTCATCATCATATAGGCATTCAACTTATACGACATATATTGGACCTTTAATTCCTCAAGAATCCATAATCGGACATTTTATCAAACACTTAGAGCATGTGTAATTCTAGTGTAAAGTCATGCAATTCAAGAGTGAAATCATACTAGAAACATTAGTGTAAAGCCATCAACAGATAATTGGTGACACCCTAAAATAATATACATCAAGACACTTAATCAATTCTCACCATAGAACTTAAATTCATAGCTCCAAACATAGTAAAATAGTTATAATTTCATAAACCCAACGTAGTGTGCAGTGAATTCCACAATGAATAAGACTGATGAATAAATTAACTTTAAATCATGAAACTTTGACCAAAAGAGCTTTGGTATGATGGGTGAAGGGAAACCATGAAAGAAACCCACATATCTTAGCTTTGAAGATAAACTTGATAAGATTAGAGATGGATACTTGAAGCTTGAGAGGAAATCCTTAGATATGGAGAGGGTTTTGAGACTTAAGTTTAGGAGTAAAGTATTTTGCCAATTGTTTGAATGAGTATTGGAAATGTTTAGAATGATATGAGGGTGAAAAATGGTTAAGTATAGGCATTTTCACATGTAGGAACATTTAGGTCCAAGACTTAAAAGTCTAGGACTGAAGTCAAAACTGGCCAAAAATTTACACTCGTACGTGCCCTTGGCGCGTCAGGCCAGGGGCGCGAAAAGCTCTTTAGAACTTTTTTTTTGGAAAATCAAAATTTCTAATTGTTTGTTGTTAAATTAGGGTTAGACCTATTTTCCACTCAAAATCACCCCTTAATAAGAATATGAAGTTCCATTTTTGATATCACGCATGAATTTTATTATATATGAAAATTACAATTTTGGGCACTTCTAAGGCACATTTTCGAGCACCTTTTTGGGATCGTAACATAACCACACAACAAACACCTTGGGTCCTTGGGAATTCATTGGAAAACCCCTATTAGAAGAATTAGAAGACCCTTGGCCTTGATGGAACCGACCACCCTTTAGAGTTTTGAACTTTCCCTCAAAACAAATCGTTTTAGCCTCATTACTCCTCCTCTTCCTCAACTTTTCCTCGTCAATTTGTTTGGCATAGGTCATCAAATGGGACAAATCCATGTCGATAATCAACATAGCGGACTGACATTCCTCACTCACCAAATCGGATACACCTATGACGAACTTGTTCATTCTAGAGCTTGGGTCGGCAACCAAGTGGGGAGCATATGTAGAGAGTTGATTGAACTTGAGGGCATACTCCCTCACACTCATAGAACCTTGTCTCAAATTCATAATCTCCACCATCTTGGCCTCCCTAGCCCAAGAGGGAAGAACCGATTAAGAAAAGCCACCTCAAACTCCTTCGAAATCACCACATTATTGATTCTCTTCACCTCCTTCAGTTGATTAAACCATATTTTTGCTACCCTTTTGAGTTGGTAGGCCGACAACTCCGCCTTCTCTTTCGATCTAATAGCCATGATAGCCAATACCTTGTAGACCTTATCAATGAACTCTTAAGGGTCTTCATATACCTTAGATCCATAGAATTCCTATAGTTCATCCTCATGAAATCCCTCACCTAACATGCAAGTGTAGGAGCATGAGGCGCTTGGGCCTCTGGTTGGCTTTGTTAGCCACAACTTGTGCTAGGAAAGAGCGTCCTAGAGCTCACTATGAGCCGATTGTTCCTTGGGAGTGCAGGCTCTCCCTCTTCTTGTGTTAGGCATGATTTAGGAAAACAATGAACAATCATTTGGGGGGGGGGGAACCTTACTTTAACACTATAACGCTACTTAGAATATGAAGAAAGGAAACATTTTCCTAAAATGTCTCATAGCCTCTTAGTCATGATTGTGGTGCACAACACAACCATGACTATCTCTAATTGACGCGGTGTGTTGGATGGCAAGGACTATTAATTGCCTAATGCTTTGATACCAAGTTCATCACGACCCAATCCCAAGGCCTAGATGTGACACGATGAATGGGGAACACGAGAGGACCCAAAATAATCCTTTTTACAAATCATCACACATCCTTGGTCGCGAAAGTAGTAAATAACATTAATATGAGCAGAGATAAGGGAAAAGAGGCTAAAGGGAAACTTTCATAACATGAGACATCATTAAATCAAGAGAGTCAAGGATCATAACATAATCGCATAACTTGTCCAACAACAGCTCTAACTATTAGATAAGAGCGGGGGTCAAGACAAGCAATCAGGCTCACCCTCATAATCAAAGATATATAAAAGAAAGATAGTCTTAGAATATAGCATGAGATCATAAACATCATCCCTGGAGTGGAGGGATCACTAAATTGAAACGACCACAAAAAGTGCCCGAAAATGTGCCTCGAAAGTGCCCTGAATCGTAATTTTCATATATCTAAATATTCGTGCATTATTTCAAAAATCCAACATCATATTCTTGTTCATGGGGAACAATTGAGTGGGAAATGGGTCTAACCCAAATTTTAGAGCAACCGTAGCAAAATCTAAATTTCAAAGTGAAATGAAAAATAGTGTACGTGTACGTTTCTTCCATGATACGCACTAGTGTTAACATTGTCCTGATTATTGACTTCGATCCAAGACTAAAAATCTTGGACCTAAGTGTTCTCATACGTGAAAATACATATACTTAGACTCATATCATCCAATTCTCTAATACTCACTTAAATACTTAGACTAATTTTCCTCTTAAGATTCAAGTCTGAAAGCCCTTATTCGGATCTAAAGATTTCCTTTCAAGCTTCAAGTCTCCATCTCCAATCTCTATCAAGTTCGTTTCTAAAAGTAAGGTATGTGGGTTTCTTTCTTGGGTTCCTTTTACCCATGATATCCAAGCTTCCTTTTTACTAAAATTGCATGATTTGAAGTTGATTTTTTCATGGGTCTTAACATTTATGAAAATCACTACACACTATGTTTTAGCTTATGAAAGTATGACTGTTTTACTATGTTTTGAGCTATGAATCTAAGATCTATTGAAGGATTTGATGAAGGGTTTTGATGTATATTGCTTGTAGGTGTTACCAAGTATTGATTGATGGTTTCACATTTTGTTTACTTGCATGTTTCAACTCTTGAATTGCATAGTTTTATACTAACAGTTCACACTCGCCAAGTGTTTGAAGGCCTAATGCTTGGCATATGAGATATATTACTTTATGATGATGAATGTATGTGGTAAATATGTTAATTTCATGATAAGCTTCTATAGTGTTATATGTTGACCATAACCTTGTTGGGAAGTTTGTACCTTGACCACTTTGATCAAGGATGTTAAGTCCATTAACCGTATTGAGGGTTTGGTACCTTGAACCCTTTGATGGAGGGTGTTAAGTCTGTTAACCATGTTGAGGGGTTGGTACCTTGACCACTTTGATGAAGTGTGTTAAGTACATTAACTATGTTGAGGGGTTGGTACCTTGACCACTTTGATTGAGGGTGTTAACTTCATTAAGCTTGTTGAGGAGTTGGTACCCTAACCACTTTGATGGAGGGTGTTAAGTCCATTAGCCGTGTTGAGGGTTTGGTACCTTGACCAATTTGATGGAGGGTTTAAGTCCACTACCCTTGTTGAGGGGTTTTTACCTCGACCATTACCGAGTGTGTGTTAAGCCTTAGATTCTGAGTACTAGTTGCTTGGTCTGTGATGATGGCCTATTTTCATCTATATAATATGTTCTATATTAGCATGTTTTACTTCAAATATCATTCATATATGTCAAATTTATAGTATACTATTTATTGCTTATGATTATGCATTTTGATCATGTTGTCTATCTCTTGTTGCATTGCATGCTACATGTTTAGTACATTCAAATCTACTAACGCATACTCTATGGCTACATGATATCACCATGTAGGAACCGAGCTCCATTTGGTCATCCTCCTCCTTCTCGTGGCTAGTGCAATTGTCTCTCAAGCTAGTTGGTCAGTCCTCCATTCCAAGAACATTAGTTTTTGTTCTTATGCTATGTATTGATACTTTCTTCTTTATTGCTACTATGAAATTGAGGGTGAGCTCATTTGCTTTGTCTTGACCCTCACAAAGTATCTATGTTTAGAGGTGTTATTGGGGAAGTTGTGTATTATGCTTGAGCTTTGACTCATCTATGATATTAAGTACTACTCTCTCTTTTCTCTTTCCCTTAGTCCTAATTTTTCTTGTTTATGTTTCTTAGGTTGTTTTATCTTGCTTCCGCAACCAAAAATGTGTGTATGATATGCTAAGAGGCTTGTTTGGGGTTCCTTCGAGTTCCCCGTTCACCCATCATATGGCCCTAGGATTTGGTTGTGATAAAGATAGCTTCAGAGAAATCGCACTAGCAACGCAGCGGAAGATGCTCAAGCGGGGCTCCGATTCCTACATGGTGAAATCATATAGGCATAAAATACGCTTTAGTACATTAGAATTTCATAAGTATGTAGGATGCAATGCAACAAGAGATAAGCAACATAATCGAAATACATAAGCATAGTCAATGAGTAGTATATAACAATATGGCATGCATGTAGGATGCTTGAAGTAAATCAAGCTTGTATAGAACATTATACATGTGCAAGAAGACACCATCATTATAGAGTTCATAGTTTATCAAGGTATAAACCTTGGTTGGTGGATTATCCCACCTTACCACCCATCATGATTGAGGTACAAACCCCTCTACCTAGTTATAGAGGTAGAAACCCCTTGATTGGTTGGTGGATCATCGCACCCTACCATCCATGGTGATTGAGGTACAAACCCCTCAACCTAGTTATCAAGGTACAAACCCCTCGACATGATTACTCGGGCTCACAACCCCCCGAGTGGGCCATGTCTATTTCCAACACAATATAGGAGAATATCATATACATGCATCCCTTTCATCATCATAAAATCATTCATCTCATAAGACATGCATTAGACCTTTAATTCCTCAAGAAATCATAATCAGACATCTTATCAAAAACTTGGTGGGTGTGTAATGCTAGTGTAAAACCATGCAATTAAAGAGTGTGATCATGCAAGAAATCTTGAAGTAAATCATCCCACCAATACTTGGTAACACTATCTTACAATATACACCAAAACCCTTCATCAAATCTCAAGATAGATCCAAGATTCATAGTTCAAAACATGCATAAACAGCCATACTTTTACAAAACCCCATCATAGCTCATAGTAAAATTTATAATAGGAAACCCATATATAAAATCATCTTAGAAACATGTATCTTAGGTAAAAAAGAAGATTGGACACCACGAGTGAAAGGACCCAATAGTTGAAACCCATATACCTTGATTTTGGGGAGATGCTTGAAGAAGATTTGAATGGACACTTGATGCTCGGATGAATTCCTTAAGATCCAGAATAGACTTGGACACTTGAATTTTGAGAGAGTTATTTGTCTAAGTGTTTGAGATAGTATTGGGGAATATCTTAGATGATATAAAGGTGAAATGTGGCTAAGTATAGGTATTTTCACGCATGGGAAAGCTTAGGCCCAAGACCCAAAAGCCTTGGACCTAAGTGAAAAAGACTGGCACAAAAATACACATTGGCGCGCCTAAGGCGTGTCGCGCTAGGGGTGCACTAGCTCTCTAGGATTCTGTTTTTTACGATTTTCAAATTTTCCTATGGTTGCTCCTAAATTGGGGTTAGAGCCATCTCCTATATAATGTTTCAACTTGAACAAGAATACGAAGTTCAATATTCGATGTCATGCACAGATTGTAAGATATATGAAAATTACAATTTCGGGTGCTTCTGAGGCACATTCTCAGGCACTTTTTGGGGTCATTTCACTGACTCTAGGGCCTAGACATGACAAGTCAAATATTACACCCGAAGGTACCCTATCCAAGCCTCATTTTCACGTTATAAGCACACATAACGTAAAGTAAGAAAAAGATAAGAGAGTAAGCAAGCATAACATATCAATATAGAAGTCATAGTTTCCCTTAGGGGAATTACAACATCAAAAGTCCAAATCTTGCGCCTACATTATAATATCTTTGTAGGGACTACAACATACTACTAGCTCATCCTCAATATAATAGCAATGAAATTATAAAGTCTCCATATTAAAGCATAGCATGAACTAGGCTTGTCCGGGAAGCATGGAAACTCAACAACAAGTCTTCAAGCTCAAAATCTAAATCTAGCTACAAAATGGAATCGTTGTTGCTCATCCTTACATGGTTAAATCATGTAGGCAAATAAATATATGTTAGTACATGAAATGTACAAAGTATGTAGGTATTCCATGCACCAAGGAATGACATAACATAATAGTCACTAGAATAAGGACAATATATGTATGAGCAGTGCATATTTAAAACCATGAATAGAAGCATCATCAAAACCTTTCATAATCATAACATACATATGTTTGACAAAGAGCATAATCGACAATAAGATCATGCAAACTATTACATGGAATCTCGATGCTCCCTCTACATTGAGCAAAAAAGGAGCTTGCTTTGCCAAGGTAGACTGGATCCTCACCCTATAGGTTCTATCCTAGCTAAGTGAGAACACATCATATTACCCCACCTTTTAGGATCTATCCTATCACGGCTAATGTCACATCATAAAGCTATATGGATCCATTAGAAAACCTTATAGGGAAATAAACATCATCATAAACCTATAGTAGCACATAGTTATAAGACAATATAATATACCAAAGCCCTCTCGGCGCAAAGTCACATCCCACAGAATTCATACATAATGCATATATATAACTTTTCAACATACTTTGTCCTTATAAAAATCATGCTTTCATAATTTGTAAAAAAGTCATCATGACTTCATCAAAATATCTCGTGTCATAAGAACAATCCATCTACATAGCCTTTCATACAGTGTAGGTATACTCTACATCTTATCATCATCATTACATAAATATTAGGGACTTTACTTACCTTTATCATCATATCATCATCATCATCATAGCATCATTTTCATTAAAACATATTTTTCATTCTTGGAATCATAGTACATGAAAATCATAGCTTTGTCATGAGAAACTAGGCCCATATGTGGGTTCATGAGCAATTGAGTTAAAATCATACAACTAGATAAACATCATTGGGAAATTATGCAACTGAAAGCACATTGGATCATAAATCAAGGAACCCACATCAATTCACTAATCATCATATACTTTCACTTGAAAATCAGAGAAATCATGTAATTCTTCATAATTCATACATATATTAGTATCATAATCATAGAATAATTGTGATCCAATTATTTGAAATCATATCATAAAAACCAATGAAAAATCACAGTGGAATGTTGAGAAAAAAGGGGATCCATGGGTGAAACTAATCTATGAATGAAGTCCTACATACCTCAAGTGAAATCTTAAGAATTTAGAGATGAGAAACCTTGAAATAGTTGACCCAAAGATGCAACCCTAGATTCAATGGAGAGAATTCTTAAAGAGAGAATTTTGACAACTTTGTAGTGGTTTTAAGAGTGAATGAGTTTGAATGAATTTGAAATAGGTTTTATAAGAGTTAGGTCAGCTAAGTTAGTTAGAAGCGACAAAACAATGTAGTGTAGGAGTTCAATAGATTGGAGATCACCAGGAAGCCCTCTATTTAGAATTTTTTGCACTTATCCACAAAATACATTTCATGAGCCATAATCCCATCTACGATCATGAATTAGGTTCATTAAATGGTTGTAACAAAATTTTAGCTATTGCAAATTACATCTTTGACCCATAAAAACCTTTTTACGGTCCATAAATCCTTTTATTTACTATGAAACCCTTCGTAAAACCTTCTTAGAAAATTTTCCTATTGTTCGAGGCTCCATTCGTGACCTTTTGTACATGTTATGCTTACTTCCTCAACCCATCCTACTCTTTGTGAATTGATTTCTGATGTCACTCAACCCGGCTTCTTAAATAAAGCAGGGGCGATCAGCATCAGCATGAAAAACCAACTAAGACATTGGAGTCAAATACAATAAGAAATCATGATTGACAAATAGAAGTGGTTCATTGGATTAACAAATTGTAGGATCTGGGGGGTTGCAATAATTAAAGGAAAGATCTAGAGTACACAACATCTAATTAACAAATTAGGGATGATGTTATGGATGTTGAAATATGGGAATCGATCTACCAGTTGGGTCTACAAAATAGACTAAATGAGTTGATAATGAGTGAATAGGCAGTGTTGCTTGTAACCCACTTTCAGTGATGACAATGAGCGTTTCATATGATTCAACAACGATATCATATCGGGACTACTGATGTTCACGCTATAATAGTAAAGTGGTCACTATCAAGTATAAATCTAACTAGAGGCTAGAGTCGAATCCATAGGGAATATGGGGTTTGACGAAACTGACTCACCACAGTCATTTGAAGTACTAATTGACTATATTCTCTAGAATGGGGGGGGGTTTGAAAATTGGAATAAAATAACTATAACAACTATACTTATAATCACGAAGAGACAATCAATTTGAGAAGCAACTTGGGAATTGTGTACCCCATGGTTCACTAACTCAAATACCCCAGATAACATATCCCTAATTGAGATAGTGCATGCAGGATGGTAACTTAGGTTCTTTCATCCCTCTTGTAAAAGTGAAGGTTGAACTTCACCAGGGCGCTTGGTCAGCAACCATGGTATGCCAACTAATCGTCACCCGTTGTCCCAGTCAACCACTCCTTGGTCAGGGTTTGTTGATTAGATGAGAACACATCAATTGAATCCTATCACCCATTCCTTTTCCTATTCATCACTACCTTAGTCGGGATCATGACACTAGGCGGGGTTAGGTATTGGCCACCACCAAACAACAATAATTTCGAAGGAAAATGGCCAATACATGTAAATATCCAATCAATGAAATGCAAATAATCTGAGTTATTAAAAGCTAGCTACTCATGGTTCCCATAACCCCAAGTTGTGGAGGTTTAGTTGTTTATAGTTAGGGAAAAATCACAAACAATGAATTGAATAAACATGGTTGAGAAATTACCCAAAGAAAATGAAGAAGAAAATCCACCTTGATGTTGAAATAACAAGCTTGAATAATGGACTTTGATTACAAGTGACTTCAAGTGCCCAAATTGGGTCTTCAAAGCAAAACTCTAACTATCTATACTATACCCTAGAAAAAGATCTCTAAAATATTCTCAAGATACTCTACAATCTCTACTGAATTATTGTCTCTATTATCATGTCTTTTAAAACCCTAAATAAAGATTTTATACTATTTACAAAAATAACCTAAAACTGAATAAGAAAAGTTGGTCGGCAGTAGTTACGATTTGTAGTACGACTCGTAGGGTGACCTATAAGTCGTAATTGGACTTTCGTTATTAGTACTTGGCATTTTGTATTTGACTGCTAGGATCTATTTTCTGAGTCTAGGTCTGGTCTATGACTCATATCCTGGGATCGTATGGATGACTTCAATTCCTCAGATTTTGATATTTTGAAGTTGTTAATCACTATGACTACCTCTTATGACTCGTAGCTTGTGCTACAAATAGTAGTTGTCTCATAGGCCTTCAGATTCAAAAAAATCTGCTACTTTTCCTCAAAATCAAACCAACCTATATTTTTTTGCAAAAACAACATAAAACACATAAAGACCATGAAATGTCATATTAAGAACTTGCAGAATCCGTTGTCTTAGGCATCAAATATGTTGTATTTTCATAGCACATCAACACCCTCAACTTAGAATTGTTGCTTGCCCTCAAGGGAGGACTCGATCTATATAGATAATGGCAATCATTCTAATTGCATATATTTCTCTCAATTTCAACTTACGTACCCAATCTAGTATTTTAAAAACTTGATTGGATGGATACCAAGCAAACCAAGGCACATTGATACATTTTAAAATCCAACTATGATAAGGTAAGGAGTATCAACAATTCAAAATCACTGTTCAAGTCATATCTAACCATGCGGTGCAAATGCCCTCACAGAGAAGAAATCTCTTTTTTTTTCATTTAATAAGTAATCAAAGAAGTTTAAGGGTTTGTGCAAGCATACTCACTCTCTCAAATAAGGTTCATGCATAATAACCAATACTATAGGCTTTCCCATACATTCATACTTCGAACTGTGGACTAGTTGGATCAGGATCACTTTAGGATATCATAGGCTTGAAAAGTAAGCTCATGGGGCTTTGGTAAGGTATTTTTTGGAAATTAGTGACTAAAAGACATCCTTGAACAATGTTCTCGCCTTACTAACACAACCATTTTTTTGCAACATTTTCGCCTTAATAACTCAACCATTTTCTCTTTGTCCTCCTTTATTCTTCACTTTCAAGCTTTTCCGGGTACTTTCTTTTCATCTTTTAGCTTGTGCCTTATTTTTGAACTCATTTTTCTAATCTTCTCATTATAATGCAACTTTTCTTCTTTTTATTTCACCCAGTACATGATTTTCCATTCTTTCTTCCATCCCAAATAATCAGCTCATTTTTGCTACTATACTATAACATTAGCCATATGTTTTAATGTTATTATCAGAAAGAGTCCTCTCTCTCTTTCTGACGACTCTTCCCAGCGGGGTATCTCTCTCTCTTTCTGACCGTTACACTCTCTCTCTCTCTTTTCCTGCAAGGGTTCGCGACGCTCCTTGCCGGAGTACTCTTGGTCGTCTTCAACGCGAACCCTTGCCGGAAAACTATCTCTCTTTTTCGGCGGTTCGTCGACCTCGGCCAACGAATATATTCAGCGAATGAGTGCAGCTCAAAGACACCAGAAAATTTGGGGGTACCAGCATTTGCCGGTGACACTCTGCCTGCTTCGACTACTGTCGCCGACGCTGCTGTCGAGCTGTGTCTGTCTGTCCACCGCACAGAGGAAAACTCGGCGATCTGCCTCCGACGAGCTACATTCCCGGCATGTGGCGGTCGAGCTATTTCTCCGGCGATTTAGCTCGCTCCCACCAGATTCCGGCGACCAGGTGACAAGTCCCAATT
>JAOTQR010108478.1:0-17875 GCA_025774065.1 Solanum ossicruentum | reverse complement strand
GGGTAAGTACACCCCCTACCTGGTCCGAGAATTCTATGCTTTTTAATATGCTACTATATGCAGGAATATCCTGAGGATCCAGAAGCCCATTGAGCATCCACAATTGAGTGAAGTCCTGGTCAGAGTAGAGGTCATCGATATCTCAAAAGAAACCATTCGAAGGGTGCAATTAGGGCCAAATTACAGGATGTCATATTCCACAACGGAGTATGATCATAGAATGGCAGACATGAGAAAGGCAGTTAATCAGAATAATGTTGGGTTGAGAACCGAGGTCTTCAGGTGGATAGCTAGCAAAATTTATAAGTTGTTGAGCCTATATGGGTTAAAAACCATGCTAAGTATATTCTGTAGGCCCGTCTCTCATTCAGGGTAAACTTTTGGTTGTCTATTGTCCATTGGCATATCTGGCCCACTTTCACAAATAATGTGATCATCTTGGAGCGAGCTGTGTTATTAACTAACATCATAGCTGGTTATGAGATAGATGGGCCTGGATCATCTCGGTGTAGATCCACGAGGAAGCCATTCGAAAGAACACCTCACTGCCATTTCCTAGTTTAATACATCATTTATGTAATGCAACAGGTCTTCCTATTGACCACCACCAGGACCAGCACATGGAGGCTACATGCATGATAGATCCCACCCTGATAAAGGCTGACATGAACTCGATGGTCTTACTATGAGTTGCCCCTCTTATTCCAGATCCATTCCAAGTAGAGCCTCCGAATTAGAGTGCACCTCTAGCTTCTACTGGCACTACTTCGACTGCTATAGATCCCACGCCAGCGATGGAGATCGAGTCCATACCATCCTATAGTACTCCAGCAACAACAATAGCTAAATTATAGGTTGACTCTCTTACTTCTGTTGTTGCTTTTTAGGTATTATTATGCAGGGTGTCTACTACGGAGTCCAGACTTCTGGCTCTATCTGCATCAGTAAGACCTTGGGTTGACCAGACCGTACAGGACTCAGAAGAGAGGATGAAGGCATTCGCCCGCGAGTTGGTAGATGAGAGATTTAGAGCGGTAGATGCCTGAATAGATGCTTTTAAGGTGAGAGTCCAACAGAGACTTGAGGTCTCTAAGCTTACTGACACGAGAGCTATGACTGAGGAGTTAGCCAAGTTTAAGGCTGACTTATTACAGATGTTGGCATCTCTTGTTGCAGTACCGGAGGTGGCACCGATGGGCGAAGTGGCTTTTGATTGGCTAGTCGACCATCCCCATGTACATGGGAAGAAACTCCTTGAGCATGATGATGATCTAAAGATGAGACAGAAGAGGCCTCGACCTGATGACCCAGCAGCCCCAGTGGAGAAGCCGATACTAGAGGAGGTAGTGGAGGAGTCAATCCTACTTGAGGCCACACAATGAGATGGGGAGCATCAATATCCACAGGGAGAGGGTAGTTCACGTACAGCTACGACCCAGATTGCTGACAAGGAGATAGTGCCCTAGGACCCCATAGATCAGCCAGAGACCGGTGCTTGATGTAGCATGATGTTTGACTTCTTTTGACCCCAATTCTTACTTTGTCCTTATGGATACTTTGTTCTATTATTATACAATCTTTTTATTAACTTGGTTTTTCGATGTGTTTAAATATTTATTTGTTGGATGTTATTTTTATTTATATTATGGATATTAATTTTGGTTTTAATGTATGTGTGTGTATGTGTGTGTATATATATTTCTATGTTATTGTGTTTTGTTTTCATTTATGTCTTTACTTTGAGGACAAAGTATTCTGTCTTGGTGGAGTGTGAGAAGTTATGGATTAAGGTGAAGTTTGAGTAACCTCGAGTCCATAATTTTCCCTACTTTTGATCCCAAGGTTTTCTTGTCATGATTCGTTTTCCTTGTGGATGTTTACTTTTCTGCTGAACTGACATGTTTAGGTACTGTAGATAATGTGTAAATTCATAGTAGTGTTATATGTTGGCATACACATAGTCTTTACATGTTTTTTTAGATGATTTGAAAAATTGGGTACCTTAAAAATTTTTGGGGTTGTTATTAGGATGCACTCATGCATTTTGATGATTTAGTGGTGTTTGTTCTTACAAGGTAAAGGTAATTTGAGGCTTGAAGCATGGACTGTGAGTCCATACTTGATTATGGGTGCAATATCATGTGTGTTGTGAGCTTATTTTGCTGTATTTATGCATCTTGTATGGACTCAGAACTTGCCTTAGTACTCTAAGATTGGCTTGGTGATATAGTTGATATGGAAATGATCTTAGGCCTTTGTTCTTTGACCGAACCTACTTTTAGCCTAAATGACCCACCAAATGAGTGAGTGAATCCCTTGTTCCAAATTTTGAGCTTCTCATGTACTCATTCTTTCTTGACACCTTGCTAGCTTAACCTTGTTTGATGAAATACCTTGATATTGACCCTAGTCTATCCTTGAACATGTGAACCTTAATTAAGGCTAAAAGCCTAAGTTGATAGTGGCTACAAGTTGTGGCCCTGGTTTGAGGAAAATATATTGTGTACTTCACCTTAGGCTAAAAAGCCTAAGTTGAGGGTGGCTCTTATTGTGTTAAAGTAATGACAATGAGGTGATTAGTTGGGAAATAAAGAAAGAAATGAAAAATTATGAGCTGAGTGAAGAAAAAGAAAAAGAAAGCGCCTTGAATTGAGAAAAAGTAGCACAAATTGAGTTCATAAATAAAGCACAACTAAAAATAGAAAGAAAGTACTCGAGAAAAAGTTTAAAACAAGAGAATAAGGATGGATTTATTGAAAAAGCTTGGGTTATGAAAGCAAAAAGTGTTTGTAAATATGTTTAAAGGATAGGTTTTAGTCATTTCTTGCCTAAACTGCCATATCAAAGCCCCTGAACCTATGTTACAAGCCTATAAGTCCTAAAGTGATCCAAACCCATTTTATCACCAAGCTATAAGATGACTGTAAAAGCAAGCCTATAGTGTTAGTCAATATGCATGAATTTCAATTGTGAGAGTTAGAATGCTTCCTTAGTCCCTGAACTCTAAATGGTTCTTGAGTGAGTAAGAGGGACTTCTTTTCTATGAGGGCATTTGCACAACTTGATCAGCACATGGTTGCACCAATGATTGTGGATGGCTGATGCTCCTTAGCCTATCATAGTTTTGTTACTGGATTTATCATCATGTTTTGTTATACTCAGTAACTTTTAAATCTAGTTTTCAAAATGAAAGTTGGCTAGTTGAATAAGAGGAATTAATGTATATGTCATTAGTATAGCTTCTATGTATTTCGCTTTGTCTGCATAGATTGAGTCGTCCCTTGAGGACAAACAACAATTCTAAGTTGTGGGTATTGATGTGCTGTCAAAATATAACACATTTGAGGCCTAAAACAAGGGATTTTATGAGTTCTTAATGCGACTATTTATGGCTTTTATGTGTTTTTGTGTTGTCCTTATAGAAAAATTAAGTTGGCATGATTTTGAAGAAAAGTTGCAGATTTAGCTGAATCGTAGGACATATGAGCTCACCTGTGAGTCATAGCCCAAGCTACAAGTTGTAGGGTATGTCATAGCAAGAAACAGAGACCAAAAATCAGTAATCTATTAAGTGGAGGTCATCCCTACGAGGCCATCGAGTCGTAAGTCCCACTATGACTTGTATAGGCAGACTAGTAGCAGGAATCAGAGAGCCAAAATGTTAAACCAAAAAACTGAAGGCTTAGACTAAGAGAGGAGCATAAAAATCATGGCCCAAGTTATGAATCGTACCAGTAGGTCATACTAGTTGATTCCAAGATGCCAAGAACCTAATATGAGACCCCAATTGTGACTCGTAGGCCATTCTACAAGTTATACCTGCGAGGCGTACTAGTTGCCAGATGTCTTTTCTATGTATTTTTTAGCGCTATTTTGTAAACACTATATATCATTAAGTTAGAGTTTAAAAAGGGAGATTTGAGATAGAGAAGTTTTTATCAACTTTGAATATTCTCTTAAGGAAATTCTTAGGTTTTTAGCTGAGGTTATCTTTTTCTCTTGGAAAACCCAGTTTGGGGGATTGTAAACCTTGCTTTGTGCTCTTTGTCAATCTATCAAGCTTTTGGTTTTCAACTTGTGGTGTCTTCAATCTTCATTGTATTGGGTAAAATTCTCAATTATTTGCATTTATGCTTGTTTTACCTTAGCCATGAGTAGCTACGCACCCACAATTTGGGGTTGTGGGATTCATGGGTATTTGACTTGAGATAACCTAGTTTTATTGCATTTCTATCATTGGGTTTGCATGTATTATTTATTTCCCTTCATTATGATTGTTGTTTGGTTGTGGCTAACACCAAACCCTTCCTACTGTCACTATCCCGATCAAGGTAGTGACGAATAGGAAAAGGAAAATAAATGACATGATTCGACTTATATGTTCTCATCTAATCAACCGAACCTGACCAAGGGGAGGTTGACAGGGATAATAGGTAACAGTTAGTTGGCATACCATGGTAGTTACAATCCTGACCAAGAGGGCTTGAAGAACCTAAGTTACGATCTTGAATGTGAATATCCAATTGTAGTTATTTTACCTAGAGTAATCGAGTCAACGAATCATGGGGAACACAATTCCCAAGTTGTCCCTAAAATTGAGTGTTTTTCCACATCATAGTATAATGTTTATTTTATTTTGTCATTGAATCACAAACCCTCCCTCCCCCCATTTAGAGATTGTAACTGTAAATACCTGAAATGATTAGTCGTGAAGTCTTGTAGTCAAGCCCTGTATTCCCTGTGGATTCGACCTTAACCTTTGGTTACGTTAATTGTTGACAGCAATCACTTTCTTGTTGGAGCCGAAACATCATCAAATGCGAAACCAAGCAAAGGATCAGTTATTAATATCTCTTCAGTTTCTGGTCTGAATCAGTTACTAGTACTGGGGGGTCTTTCTTACGTCTCTTCAAAGATGGCTCTTGAATGCTCATGTACTTGCTTGTCTAATAAAACCTGCAAGGAAGTATCACTAATATATTATTGAAATGTCCATTTATTTCTTCTCTTATTCAAATAATGGCAGATGATGGCACTTGAATTGGGAGTATACAATATCAGAGTGAACTCAATAACACCAGTATTTTACAAATCTAAGATAATAGAAATCCTTATACAAAAGGAAGGGTTAAAAAATGTTATTTTGTGAACTGTGCCTCTGAGAGATATTGGAATGACAGATCCGGCTTTAACATTATTTATTAGGTATTTGATCTATGATTTTTCAAAATATGGCACTAGCAATATTTCCTTTGTTGATGGCGGAGGTACCTTAACAGGTGTCCCAATTTTCTCGTCACTCTAGAACAGAGGCAGATTCATGAGGCCATTGTATTTGGTGTTCGATGTTCTCAGACTCTAAATCTACTATTTATATGCAACAGTTCATTGCTCTAATCCTCCAACTAAGTAACGAGTCAATGTCCTTCCGACACCAACATCACTGAAAGTTGATTTACCGTTGTTACCTTAGTTACATATTATGCTACTGCTCAAATATTTACATGAAAAGGTGATACAGGACGAGGTTATAATATATTCTGTCAATCTCAGTATTTACATTGCCTGATGATCCTGTGTACTTTGAAACTATCTTATCTTGTTTTTCTCTTCATTTTTCTTTTAGTTTAGCGGCAAATTAGTTAGTAATATAGGCTTTGGGAGGATTGGTTTAGCAATAGCCAAGAGAGCTGAAGCTTTTGGATGTTCAAATAAATAAGAGTTAAAGTACACATATTATTCACATGTTATTGACATGGCATCCAACTGTCAGATCCTTGTCGCTACTTGTGCTTTAACTATTGAAACTCAGCACATTATCAACTCTGAAGTTATAAATGCATTGGGTCCAAATGGAGTTGTTATCCACATCGCAAGGGCTTCTCATATTGATGAACCTGAGCTGGTATTTGCTTTTACAGAAGGCAGATTGTGAGGTGAAAGGCTTGATGTTCTCGAACATGAACCAGATGTGCCTATGCAACTAGCTAGACTTGATAATTATTGTACTATCACCTCATACCACATCAGGCACTGTGCGTCTTTGTCCCTTCTTATTTGATCTTACATAGACCTTAAATGCCGTATTCTCAACTAGAAAACTGTAGTTTCTGCACAAACCTTGAGTAGCTTATTGAACCAAAACAAAGACAAAAATGGGTAGGAGCTTTATATACAATCAATGCAGAAAAAAGTCATTCATTCCTCAAAACAATCAGCAAGCTTGTGTTGGGATTTCAATTAGTTGCCCGAACTTTATCGAATCCTTCAAAACCTTGCCTTCATTTTTCTTCAACTTCAAATTTGGCTCCATTGGAGTAGTACTTTTTGTTATAATGTGAATTTTCATCTTTTTCCATCCTTGTTTCTTATTTTCTATTTTTATTTGAGGTTGATGTGCTCTTCTTGTTTTGTTTCACTTTAGAATACAGAACAACGTCAAAGTCAGGATTCATATCCACTTATTAAATCAAGTTCTCTAATTCTTTAACTGATGGTTATTCTGGCCATCTTTAAATGGAAGTGACAAAGTACCATACTTGTTTTTCAATCCACAAATACGATACCATCGTAGGCGCAACTTGCTAATATTCTCTTGGAGATCAATCTCTGAAATTTCAACAGTACTCTCAAAATGATGTACATGTAATTATTGGAGATATTACCTAGTTGGTTAGTTAGTTACACAATGTGACCAATAACAGAATTGGTTAGCAGATTAGTTACATTGTTTTAGTTAATTAATTACAGTTTATGATTAGTTAATAGTAAAATGATAGGAAATGTTAGTGTGTAGGTAGGTACATGGTAGAGATTGGCTTGGGGTATAAATACCCCATTGTACTAAACTTAGAAATAGTTTTTACTCTTTCTACTTCATCAATCAGAGAATAGAACTTCTCTTCTCAAACTACCTGGCTTGTGCTCATTCTTCTTCTTCTCTATCAGATTTCTCAATATGGTATCAGAGCATTGATCCACACGATTAAGCTTAACAATGGCAGATTCTACAGCTAATGTTGCTACAAATAACGTCACGCCAGAGACTCTCGATCAGATCGAGAGGAGACAAAATCATCCACTTTATCTTCATAACTCAGACACTCCGGGATGTGTCCTTACCACCATACAACTTACAGGGACGGAGAACTACTCGTTGTGGAGTAGATCTATGTTGATAAACCTCCGAGCCAAAAGTAAGCTAGAGTTTGTGCTTGGGACTTATAAAAGGGGTGATTATAGAGGAAATATGGAAGAAAAGTGGGAGAAATGCAACACTTTCGTGCTTGCATGAATAATGAACACTGTATCGAAGGAACTTCTTAGTAGTATTGTTTATGCGACAGATGCTGCTGCGGTTTGGGTGGATTTGAAAGAGAAATTCGATAAGGTTGACGGATCTAGAGGTTATCAGTTGCACAGGGAAATTTGCACAGTCAATCAAGGTAACATGTCAGTATCCACTTATTTTTCGAAATTGAGACTACTCTAGGATGAATTCGATGCGCTAGTTCCACCACCTTCATGTAGTTACGATAAATCTAGAGTCTATGTTGATCATCTGGCATGCCTGAGATTGTTTGCCTTTTTGATAGGATTGAATGAGGTTTATGCCCACGCTCGCAGTTAGATTCTGATGATGAGTCCTTTGCCTAGCATTGGAAAGGCCTATGCTATGATTATGGCTGATGATGGCCAAAGGATAATTGCTAATTCTCACTCGAGGAAAGGGAATTTTCCCAAGAAATTTCAATCTAGAAGAAAGAATTGGGATCAAGTTTGTGATTTTTGTAAGATTCAGGGCCATGTAAAGGAGGAATGCTACAAGCTGAATAGTTATCCACCAGACTGGAAATTCAAGAAGAAATCAGGACCAAGCAATGCCAGACATCAAGATGCTGCACACCATGTAGCTGCTGCAAAGGATGCAATGTAGTTAGAGGATGCTTTTGCTCCCATTGTTGCGCCTATAATGAAGGGAAAGGGCACTGAAATGGGCCTAAATACACAGCCTACTTTTACTTCAAAACAATATAGCAGGATCCTCAATTTGCTTGAAAGGGAGGAAGCAGCAGAATCTAGCACAAGCAAGGGATTGGACAACATGGCAAACATGGTAGGTATAATCATTTCTCTGTTTGTAAATAATAATAGACCACAGATCCAAGCTGAGAAAGGCAAAGGGTATTGGATAGTTGATTCAGGGGCTACTTGTCATTTGACCTACAAGTTGGATAATATGTGTTATTCATCCAGTTGTGTAAATAAAATAATACACTTGCCTAATGGTGAGGCTGCATAAGTGTCGCACACTGGCTGTTGCAAGGCTGTTGGTGAAATGGTACTAAATGATGTTTTGGTAGTTCCTGCTTTCCAGCACAACTTACTTTCAGTGTCAAAATTAACAAAGCAATTGAATTGCTCCATTAATTTTTTCCCTGAATTTTTTATTCTGCAGGACCTCTCCACTCGAAGGGTGAGGGCGATTGGTAAGGAAGCTGAGGGATTGTACTACCTCCCTGAAGCATTACAAAGTGAAAGAACCAGAGAAGATCATGCATTGTTGATGGTACAATGGTCCAGTCCAGATATGTTGCTGTGGCATAATAGGCTTGGTCACCTTTCTGCAAAAGTACTACAACACATATTCGAAAGTAAATGTCTTACTGGTAGTAGTGAGTGTAATAAATGCTCTGTTTGTCCTTTTGCCAACTAGACCAGGTTACCTTTTCAGTTGAGTATGTCTAGAGCATCAACTGTTTTTGATTTACTGCATTCAGATGTTTGGGGGCCTTACAGAATTGATACTCATAATGGCTTCAGATTCTTTTTGACAATAGTTGATGATCATTCAAGGAAGTGTTGGTTATATTTGATGAAATTGAAGAGTAATGTTTGTTCAGTTTTGAGATCTTTCTTGACTTTAGTAAAGACTCAATTTAATAGAATTGTTAAGAAAATAAGGACTGATAATGGAACTGAGTTCTTCAACAATGAATGTTCTGATTTACTTGATTCTTTTGGCATTGTTAATGAAAGTAGTTGTCCCTACACTCCATAACAAAATAGAGTGGTTGAGAGGAAACATAGGCATATACTTGAGGTAGCTAGAGCAATAAGGTTCCAGGGCAACATCCCCATCAGCTTCAGGGGAGAGTGTGTGTTGGCTGTTGTCTACTTGATCAACAGGTTCCCTACCCCAATTCTACAAGGCAAATCTCCTTATGAGTAATTCCATGGGCACAAACAAAACATTGATCATCTCAGAGTCATAGGATGTCTATGCTATGCAAGTAAAGTGGTTAAATCTGATAAATTTTCACCCAGAGCTGAAGCTTGTGCTTTCATAGGATATTCATAGACACAGAAGGGATATTTGCTGTATAATTTCACACAAAGAAGGCTTATTATCAGCATAGATGTCATGTTCAAGGAGGATGTATTTACTTTTAAGCAGGTGATCAGCAACAGACAAAAATCATTGTTTCAAAATGAGACAGCTGTGATATCAGATGATATTCCTATTTGTGATGAAGATGAAGATTTGCCTATACCTATTCCTGCAAATAATAGAAACTTGGAAGATGATCCTATGATTATGAATGATGCAGAGACTATCCCTACAGATACAGATGTTGTTCCTACTGTAAACCCTGCTAATTAGACTAGTGAGATTGCATTACCAACCACAGAAGCTGCAGCCAGAAGATCTATTAGAATCTCTCATCCTCCTATTTGGATGAAAGATTATCATGTGACTCAGAAAATTAAATCCCAGCCTCATTCTCAAATTACCTATGTATCTTATGACCGTATATCTCCTAAATACAAGGCCTATCTGTCCTTGTTTTCCACAAAAGTAGAGCCAAGAACTTTTGAAGCAGCAACTAAAGATAGAAGATGGGTTCATGCAATGCAGCAAGAGTTGAAGGCACTGGAGGAAAATGGAACATGGGAAATAGTTAAACTACCTGAGGGAAAGAATATAGTAGGCTACAAATGGTTATTCAAGATCAAGTATAAGGCTGATGGCCAGATTGATAGATTTAAGGGTAGGTTAGTAGCCAAGGGATATAGTCAAACTGAAGTAATTGATTATCAGGAAACATTTTCTCCAGTAGTAAAGATGGCAACTGTCAGAACCATTGTACCATTGGCTACCACTCACAACTGGATTATGTATCGGATAGATGTGTTTAATGCTTTCCTACAAGGAGACCTACTTGAAGAGGTATACATGGAACTTCCTAAGGGGTTTTACAGAGTAGAAAAGGAGAGGAATCTTGTGTGCAAGTTGGTGAAGTCTTTATATGGGCTTAAGCAGGCTTCAAGGCAATGGAATGCCAAATTAACTGAAGCACTGATAAGCTCAGGATACTCACAAAGCCATTTGGATTATTCTTTGTTTACAAAGAGAAGGGATGGTGGCCTAGTGATAGTCTTGGTATATGTTGATGATTTATTGCTGATAGGCAGTGACATAAGGCTGATAGAAGAGACAAAGAGTGTACTGCACAGTCATTTCAAGATCAAAGATTTGGGTGAACTCAAATACTTCTTGGGAATTGAATTTATGAGATCTAAGGAAGGCATTGTGATGAATCAGAGGAAGTACGCACTTAAGCTTATAGATGAAGCAGGGATGGGAAATGCCAAGCCCAACATGACACCATTAGAATGTAATCAAAAGCTGACCAGTGTGGAATTTGATCAAGACACCATGTATGAAGACATTCCAAGGTATCAAAGGTTAGTTGGCAAGCTACTCTACCTCACTATCACAAGACCAGACAATGCATTTGCTATTCAATCACTGAGTCAATTCATGCAAAGACCAAAATTGTCACACTGGAAGGCTGCTCTTAGGGTGATCAAATATGTAAAATTGGAGCCTAGAAAGGGGCTGTTCATGGGGACAGTTCAGAGGCCTTAGCTGAGTGGTTATTATGATGTAGATTGGGCTGCCTGTCCAACCACAAGAAGGTCAGTTACTGGTTGTCTTGAAATTTGGGAACTATTTAATTTCCTGGAAATCCAAGAAACAACACACAGTCTCGAGGAGCTCTACAGAGGCTGAATATAGAAGATTGGCTACACTAACAGCTGAGGTTACATGGATCATAGGGTTATTTAAAGAGCTGGGTGTCAAACTGACAGAGCCAGCAATCATATATTGCAACAACAAATCTTCTTTACAGATTGCTGCCTATCTGGTGTTTCACGAAAGTACGAAACACATAGAAATTGATTGCCACTTCATTCGAGAAAAAAATTCAAAAAGGGCTGATCAAAACTACCTACATCAACACCAAATACTAGCTGGCTGACCTTCTTACTAATGCTCTAGGAAGAGCATAGCATGACTTTCTACTTCACAAGCTTGGATTATTGAATCTTTTCAATACATCCAGCTTGAGGGGGAGTATTGGAGAAATTACCTAGTTGGTTAGTTAGTTACACAATGTTACCAATAACAGAACTGGTTAGCAGATTAGTTACATTGTTTTAGTTAATTAATTACAGTATATGATTAGTTAACTGTAAAATGATAGGAAATGTTAGTGTGTATGTAGGTACGTGGTAGAGATTGGCTTGGGGTATAAATACCCATTGTACTGTACAGAGAAACAATTTTTACTCTTTCTACTTCATCAATCAGAGAACAGAGCTTCTCTTCTCAAACTACTTGGCTTGTGCTCATTCTTCTTCTTCTCTATCAGATTTCTCAATAGTAATGACCTTGAAGGTCATTTTTTATATGTTAGAAAAAATTATTGTTTTATCCCTCCCCATAGTTGTCTAAAGTCTTATTTGATTGGTTGAGAAATTTAGGTTTTGAAAATTTTGTAAAAAGTTGACATTTTGCTAAAGAGTTGAATTTTAAAGGCTTAAGTTGCTTGATTTTGAATTTTGGGATCAATTGGAGTTTCAAATCTAGAAATAGTATTCTGTTGACTCTATTAGTTTCGTAATCTGAAAATTGTTCTATGAGAATTGTTGGAATCAGATTTGGAGCTTTTATTAGGATTTGAGGTTCGACGCAAGAAATTTAGTTGAAATTTGATAAAAAAAACTGACTTTGGTCAATAGTTTGAGTTTGGGGGTTCGAATTAAAATTTTGATGGTTTCGTTGGATTTGGAGGTGATTTTAGCTCTAGGACAAGCTTTGGTTTAATTTTTGGGTGTTTTGATAGCATTTCTGTATTTTAGTGCCTTAGTTGGATTTCAGGTAAAGAAATCATCGAATTTGATTTTTGACGATCCATTGAGCTCAAAACATTAGATTTAGAGAGGCATCATATACAATTTGTGTGTATGGAGTTCTGAACGAATCACGAGGGTCCATTCCATCGATTTAGCTGAGTCATTCTTCAAGCCTCTTTTGCTTTCCACCCTACATATTCACATTCAAATTGGTTATGATATTTTTCGAGACAAAAGATAAAGTGGTGTGTTTGTCAAAATCAAAGATAAACGTATTTGTTGTTTCGATCTTTGCTTTTCATCAATATATTATTGTAGAACTTTAATATATTGATGTTTGCTTATATGTATCAGAATTTTTATATAACAATATTTTTCTTTTCTCTTAATTGAGCTAAATAAGATCAAATCAACCATTTTCAAGAACTTAATTAAACTTTATTTTTATTTTATAACTCAAACTTTTTATGTCACTAGTTCAGTGTATGTCTTTTGCACATATTTGCTGAGTCAATTTAAAAATTGAAGAAAAATAGTGATAGATAATTTTGTCTAATGATGAGTATATTAATAAAGTTCAAACAATATTTCTAAGTATTTTATGCTTTTAATATAAAGTAGATAATAATATTTGATTTTTATTTATATAATTCTTTATATACACCCTAATTCTAAAAAACTATGAAATAGAATTGTCATAAAATAAATTAATAGGGGTAAAAGATATTTACTCCTAAATTTCAAAACTGTATGTAAGCAGAATCCTTGGAGATTTAGGAGATTACGCACATATCACATACAAGTCCCTCCTCCATTAGCACAATTGCCCTCTGCCAGTTTCTCCAATTTTTAATTTGATTTGAAAGAACAATTTGAAAATTGTTGGAGTTGATTGCAAGTACAACAAATCTGAATGTAATCACACACTTGGAGGATTTTTGATGTATGCTCTAAGCAATTTGTTTTAGCTTATTTATTAATTTTTCAGTGGATAAATTTTGGATTGGAAAGCCCCAGACCTCAAACGAATACTTGCTTAATTTGGATAAAATTCTTGATTTTACATTTTAGAATGTGGCTATGGAAGATATAATCAGATGTCCATGTCCTGTATGTCGCATTGGTAAGTGGAAAACCATAGGGGAAGTGCAGGATCATTTGATTTACAAGCCATTCCCTTGTAATTGTGTTACTTGGAATATTCATGGAGAGAAAAAGGTGTTACAGTCATCTGGAGATGGAGCTGTTATGCAAGAAACATTTCATCTGGAAAATCCAATAGGAACAATGATTAATGATGCATTTGGGCAGTATAGGCAGCAAGTAGCTGATGTAGGGACATCTCAACCATTGGGCTCAAGTAGAATATCAAATCAGGGTCATAAGGAGGGCTCTGGTGACTTTCATGATTTTCTCAAAGATGGAACTGAATCACCATATGAAGGGAGAAAGTACACATAGCTAGATTTTTTTAATAAAATGTATCATATAAAGGTCTATTGTCAATTAAGTGAAAAGGCAATGACCTGATAATGGATTTGCAGAGAGATGCACTTAAAGATGCAAAGTTACCTCATTCTTTTATGAGGCCAAAAAAATATTAAGAAACTTGGCATTAACTCCACTAAGATTCTAGCATGTCCAAATAATTGTATGTTATTCTGGGAAGGTGATTCAGAAGTGGAAGCATGTAAACATTGTGTCACATCTAAATGGTGTTCGAACAAGAAAAAGAAGTAACCTACTAAGGTTTTGCTTTACTTTCCATTGAAGCCAAGGTTGAAAAGATTATTTATCTGTTGTAAGACTTCTGAGCACATGAGATGGCACACTTTAGAACTTAATCTAGATTTTCTTCTGATCCTCGAAATGTTCACTTAGGCCTTCCTAGCGATGGCTTCAATCCTTTTGGAACAATGAGTTCTACCTACATTATTTGGCCAGTTTTCTTGATTCCGTACAATCTTCCACCTTAGATGTATATGAAACACACCTCCTTCATCTTATCAATGATCATTCCAGGAAAGCAAATTCCCGAAAATAACATAGATGTGAACTTACAACTGCTTGTGAAGGAATTGCGTGAGTTATGCAATGATGGTGTTGAAACATTTGACTCATCATTGAATAAAACTTTTCGAATACGTGTAGCTCTTATATCGATAATTAACGACTTCCTGAATTAGGTATCTTATATAGTTGGAACACACATACTAGTGTTGCCTGTCCAACTTGTAACTTTGACATAGAATCTTGTCATCTTCGTCATAGTTAAAAATGGTATTTTATGGGTCATCAACAATTTCTGAGAAGAAACCACAGGTTAAGATTCAATCGAGTGCGCTTTCATGGAAGTATAGAAGCTTGGGATCCACCATTAAAATTATCAAGATCTGATATTTTGAGAAAAAATTCTGAAGGGAGATGAGCTAAGTTAGATGGTAGAAGTTAAGATCTAGACGAGCAAGTAAATAATGGAACAAGGGAAGTATATTCTTTGAACTTCCTTATCTGGAGTCTAGCTTATTGCATCATAATCTAGATTTTATGCATATTGAAAAGAATATATATGAAAATATCATATATATACTGCTCAATGATAAATCAAAATCAAAAGATAATGCTAATGCTCGAAAGGATTTAAGAGAAATGTGAATTAGGCGTTATCTTTAGCTGAAGGATAATGAATCATATAGCCTTTTTGTGTTTTCACTTATGACGCAGGTTAAAAAGAAGGTGGACATAAAAACGTTAATTCTTACAACTTTGAAGAATATTAACATAGCAGATGGCTACTCAAGTAACATTTTTGGATGTGTACGAAAAACATTTTTTGGGTTGAAAAGTCATGATAGCCATGTTCTTTTACAAAAGTTACCACCATTGGCAATTCGTAATGTGTTACCAGACCATATAGTTATAGTTTTGGTGAAATTTTGCTCTCTGTTAGAGCCCTACATAGGAAAACTTTGAATCTTTTGGATCTTAATTCTCCAGGAACACACTATAATCACTCTTTGTCATCTAGAGATGTTATTTCCTCTATGATTCTTTATGGTTATGGTTCATTTATCTGTTCATCAAGTAGAGGAAGAAAAAAATGAAGGCCCTGTGTAGTACAGAGACATGTATGTTGTGGAGAGGTAAAACACTCACATTTCTAATTTAAAGTTATGTGTTTTTGGAATCAGATGGGAAACAAACTTGAATCCTTGAGAAGAACCTTGGAAACCCTAGTTTTTTCTTTCCTTCTAGAAAGTGTTCTTGCCTTAGGGAAGTTCGAGGGTGGAAGAATGAAGAATTAACTAAGGTACCTAGGGCTTTAATAGCTGGTTTAGGGCCCTTTTGATCTTGAAAATGACATGGTTTAGAAATAGGAACTACATAATTTATAAAACTACCCCTCATAAAAACTGCCGGATTGATCCTACGAAATTCTATTTATGGGTCATAGCTTGAACCACAGACCGTAGGTCATGTCCATCCTGTTAACTTCTCCAAAATCCCTGAAACTAATTTGCTGAACTCAAAACTATGAAACCATCTTATGGGTCAACGTTTAGTCTATGACTTGTGGTTAGAGTCATAGAGTCCTTCCACGCTTAACCTTTTTTTGATCTTCTTGGACCCTACCTACGAAGGGTATCTATGGGCTGTATAATAGTTAAAGACTGTTCTATCAATTTGTAGGTTACTTTCAGCAAATTGTAAATTTCCTTCATGTCTATTATACCCATCCACAACCCTATCTATGGATCATTGATGATATTCAGGTTCTAATAAGAAAGCGGTCGCTGTCAGCAATTAACCTAACCGAATGTTAGGGTCGAATAAACAGGGATTACATGGCTAGACTATAAGAATTCCCTATCAATCATTTCAAGTATTTATGTATTAAATCTCTAAATAAGAGGGGGGGTTTGTGATAAAAAAACGAAAGTAAAAATTAACACTATGCTATTATGCCGAGGAACACTCAAATTTTGGGAAAACTTGGGAATTGTGCTCCCCATGGTTCGTTGACTCGATTATCATAGACAACATGACTATAATTGGGAATCCACATGCAAGATGGTAACTTAAGTTCTTTATGATCTCTTGTGAAGGTGCAGGTCAAATTTCACTATGGTGGATGGTCCACAACAATGGCGTGCCAACTAACCTTACCCATTGTCCTAGTCAACCTCCCCTTGGTTAGGTTTGGTTGATTATACGAGAACACATCAATCAAATCCATTCATTTACTTCCCTTTTCATAGTCATCACTACCTTGTTCAGGATCGTGATAATAGGCGACGTTTGGAGTTGGCCACCACCAAACAACAATAAAAATGAAGGGGAATAAACAATACATGTAAAACCCCAATCATAGAAATGCAATTAAACTAGGTTATGTCAAGTCAACTATCCATGGTTCGCACAACCCCAAGCTATGGGTTCTTATCCATTCATTGCTAAGGCAAAACCAATAAGAATACAAATATAAAACATAGTTGAGAATTTTACCCAAATTAATGAAGATAGAAAATACCACAAGTTGCAAACCACAATCTTGATCGATGGAGAATGAATATAATTTATGATTTACACAGAAAAGACAGCTAATAACAAGTACGTCTCACAGGTACGACTCATAGGTAACCTATGAGTAGTCATCAGGGTCTCGTATCAGGCACTTTGCATATTGGGCTTGATTATTACGATCCACTGGTACAAGTTATTTCTTGGGCTATGATTCGTATACTCCTCTCGTAGTCTAAGCCTTCAGTTTTCGGTCCAAATTTTTGGCTATTTGTTTCTTGCTAGGAGTCCACCTATACGAGTCGTAGTGAGACCTATGACTCGTAGAGTGGCCTCGTAGGGCGACCTACACTTAGCAGATTTCTGATTTTTTCTCTTTTTTTCTTGCTAAAATATCACCCTACGACTCATAGCTTGGGCTATGACTCATAGGAAGACTCATATGTCCTACACTTCAGCAAAATATGCAATTTTCTCCCAAAATAGTACCAACCTAACTTTTCTACAACACTAACACAAATACACCATAGAAAGTCGCATTAAGAACTCACAAAATCCCTTGTTTTAGCCATCAAATGTGCTGTATTTTGACAGCACATCAATCGTCGTCCTTTTTAGGGGTTCTCACTGGGTTTGTGGTTTACCTCACACTTAGAAACTTTTCCTCTTTCCTAAAGTTTATGTTTAAGGACCAAACCCATGATCTGTAACTCCACCAGTGGACCGCCTTGTGAACTTAACTCTAAGTCACTTTAACCCAAGTTTTTCTGCACTATTAGGCTCCTAAATTGGGGGTCATTACAATTTCTTATGGGCATTGTCTATTACTTCTATTATGCATTACTTATGTTGGAAATCTTTATCTGTTGAATGGAATTGCATGAAGTACTTTCAAGGGTTTATTATTATGAATTATTTGATGATATTCGAGTTACGAATCATAACGCCCCAGCTTTTACAATACTAGTACTACGTAAATGAAACATGATATGGCTTTTCAAATTAGCGCCAATTTTTAAAAGTGCTTGAATATCATGTCATAGGGCAATATGTGCGTCTTACGCTTAAGAGGGTTGAGTGTATACATGTTTTCTGTCAAATTGAGGAGATCACGACCCTAAACAAAGTGAGAGAATTGAGGTGCTTGTAG
>JAOTQR010108447.1:0-26642 GCA_025774065.1 Solanum ossicruentum | reverse complement strand
CACATTCAAGAATTGACGCAAATTTGCCCAAACCATAACATGATTCATTTAAATAGCATTAATACATGTAAAATGTGGGGTGTTACATTAATGTACTTGAATGTTTTTCTAGACTAGATACAAGTTTAATAACTACCCTAACAGTTCCTAAAGTCATCCAACCTAATCCAATTCAAAATTACTAATCATCTCTCCAGAAATACTCTCAAGGTTCACTTCTTCAACAAGTTGATCTCCATTGAAGATTCAAGCAATTTATTCCAAGTTTCAAGGTGAATTCTTCTCAAATTTCATAGCTTCTTCATCAAAGTATGTGATTTTTCATCCATAGGATACTTCCAGAATTGAGCCAAAATGATCTTCCACTTTTCAATTGGTTTCAAGTATGAACATTATGTATTTTTACCTAATTCTCTATCAAATTCATGGATGATGTCTATATTTTTGTTTATCTACCTAATTACATATGAATCATCATGAATTGCATGATTTTGATGTTTTTGAAGTGATTTTTCCACAAGATGTTGGGTTTATGAATTTACGTTGTGGGTTCTTATGTTTGTGATTCAAATTGATGAAATTCTATATAATTATGAATGATCTTCATGAATTTCATGTTTTAAAGTTGTTTGGAATTGAACCCATATACTAATTACATATGAATCATAATGAATTGCATGATTTTGATGTTTTTAAAGTGATTTTTCCACAAGATGTTAGGGTTTGTGAATTTACATTGTGGGTTCTTTATGTTTGTGATTCAAATTGATGAAATTCTTTATAATTATGAATGATCTTCATGAATTTCATATTTTAAAGTTGTTTGGCATTGAACCCATATAATTTACCCTATTATTCAATGAATGATGATCATGAATGATAAGGATTTCCGTCAAGGTTTATGAAAGCTATTCGATTATGTTTAATAAAGTCCCTTTGATGAATGAATGAATGTTTGGTGAAAGAATAATTCTCATGTAACCATGGATTTTACTTGTAAAAGGACAATTCTCACTTGAATGAATCACCAAGATTTTAATGAGTTACTCCTATTATATTTATGTTATGACTTCAAAGTTAATGAATGATGGTTTTATGACTCAAGGCTATAAGATTAACTATTGTACATTATTTTACTATTATATGGTATTTGTGTTGTAACACCCCGTCAATTTGAAGTTGAGACTAAGGCAAAAATCTAGAAATTTTGATACTGGATTGAAACCGCAAGGACAAAGTATGGGGCATGGTTTAGTTCAAGGATCATACAAAGACCTCGTGGATTGGGGATTTAGTCTTGGAAAAAATAAATGTCTTGAAAGGAAATACGGAAAAGATTATGGGTCGTGTTATTGTTTACGGATTGTAATGTGTAATCATAATTGGGTCCTGGAGATTGGGAATTTGGTTAAGTATGGTAGGGAACTACAATGGGCTTTTATGGATCTTGACCCATTCTATGGATCGTAGGATGGTTCTTGATTTTTGGGCCTGAAATAATGGTTTCTGGATCTTGGTCTATGAACGACGTCATGGGTCGTGCTTCTTTTTATGGCCCGTAAATGGCATTTGTCATTTAGTCCGGCCAATTTAATAAAGGATTTTTGGTAAATTTCCGTTACCTTTATTCCTAAACTATGTTATTTAACCCTATGTGATCTCAAAAATATGCCGATACTACCCCTTTAGCCTTCATTTCAAAATCATTCACCCCAAAATATTTTAACTCCTCAAGTTCTCTCTTCCTCTAGTTTAAGAGAAGACCAATCCAAGGTTTCAGGTTCTCTTCTTAGATCAAGGTTCTTCCATAGAATTTCCACTAAGGTATGTGGGTTTTCATCTATGGATTTCTTTCACCCATGGAGACCCAACGTACTTTGTACTCCATTCCTTAATTCCAAGTATGTAATTCTTCATATGTTTTCATACTAATATTCCAAATACTTATGTTATGAATCCATTGAGGTTAGTTAGCCTATATTATTATGAAATAATGTTTAATTTCATGGAAAGGATGTTATTTCTTGAATTTCTATATTATGGAAGTCAGAGTTTAAAAGATATTTAATTGGTTTCCTAAATTTGGTTCTAAATTGGTAGATTCTACTACCTATATGTATGTAGGGTTTTTTTTTAAGTAGGGAATATGAGATTGTACAATGTAGATAAAACATAGAATTTGTTTGACTGCATCCTAGAAGACTGTGAAAGGTAATGCCTATTATTCTGTGTTGCCCGCATGCCACACAGTTTTTTATTTACTTTTTTATTTTTTTTCCTCATGTCCATGCTTGTAATGGAAACCATTCTCCGAAGGCTTTTTAGAAGAAAATCAAGGGAATCTTCACAGCTTGTCTATACGTACCTGGTCAACCATCTTTGTTTGATAATAGTGCTTTTCATGGTGACACTTTCACCTTTTTAGTATTCTGAGCAAATTTAACCTTAGCAATGTTCCTTCTCCAACTGTCCTTCAAACTTCATACTTCCCAACTTTCTTCACCACCATTGTGTCTTCTTCTTCAACAAGGACCACCATCCAGCCTATCTCCCCCACCCCTCTTTTTATTCTAATAGCTCAGATGTTATTCTTCTCTGTGTTTAGTATCTTCCTTCCCAAGCTAGGCAAATTCATGAAGCTATAGTATTATGTTATGCCTGTGTGTACGAATGCTTCATTTATTAGGAAATATGCCAATTTATTTGATTCTCTATACACATGTGTTACTTTAACTTCAAGTTGTTGATTGATTATATGTGTTTGCTCCACTATTTGAACTATTTCCCATGGTACTCTCCATTCCCGATCCAACATCTTTTTAACTACTAGTGAATCTGTCTGTAAGACAATCCTTTGCAACCCATTATCCTTGCAGTAGACCAATGCTTTGTGAATGGCTTGAGATTCTTCCTCGATGTTATAACTTATGGCCAACACCCCTGATTTTTCATATATAAGATCTCCAGAGCTTTTTCTGATACAAAAGCCATAGGTACTTTCCCCTGGGCTGCCCCTATATGCTCTATCGGTGTTGCACATTACCCATCCTTGTTCTGGTGGATTCCATAAAATTTTTTGGAAGTAAAGTCTTGGCCTATAGTTCCTCAACAGATCAACCATGTCTACCCATTTTTCTGGCACCTTCTTTAGTCCTGGGAGCATCTACTTTATGTAATATAATAGAACCTTCTGACACTGATAGGACATCAAGTTTATAGAGTAGTTTTCATCATGTCTTAGGGCATTTTTCCTCTTCCATATCTCCCACTTGTCTAATACTGGTATCATCTTGAGAACTTTGGATAATTTACTAGGTGCCTGTATCTCCCACTAAGCAATTAGCAGCTCATATAAGTGCATATTTCCAAATCAATACCTACAAAAATAACAAACTATTTCCATAGCTCAACATCTACGGGAGCACAACTTTAGAATCTTGGCACTATTTGAATTCTCATTCTTTGTAAGTTGTCATCAGTAGCTACTCTTCTTTTCCACACCATCCACAAGAAAAAAGCAACTTTGAAAGGAATTCCAAGCTCCAAATTTGAGTTGTCCATTGGAAGGTATATGATAGATCAGTCCTTCTCCTTCTCAGGCTATTGAAGGCAGATTTAACAGTGAACACACCACTAGCTTCACTCATCCACCAAGGTATATCATTTGTGTGGCTCACAAGACAAAGGTTGACATATTCAATTATATGATCTACCATCTCTGGTGAGGCTGCTTTTAGAAGTAGCTCTCTGTCCCATTGACTATTTTGATGAAACCCTTAAGTTCTGCCTCCTCATTTTCTATAGGTTTCTCCCCAAGAAAGTACAAAGCCCCCATTTTGGTCCAATTGTCAAACCAAAAATTAGAGGAACCAAACTTAATCTGCTACCAAACTTCATGCTCCACCTCGTCTCTCACCTTTTGTCATTTTCTTCCATATAAGTGACGCCCCTCTACATGTAGAAATTACAGGATATACCTTTTTGCAATATTTGATCCACATGAACTGACCCCAAAGAGATGATGAGGAAATCCTGAAGTTCCACCATAACTTGGCAGTTAATGCCCTATTCATATCATGAAGTGATCTAAAACCAATCACACCCTCCTCTTTAGGATAGTATAAATCAATCAAAGCAACCCAATTATTTTCCTTTTCTCCTTCATTTTGATTCCAAAAAAAATTAGCAAAGAGTTGGTAAATTCTATCTATTACTCTCTTTGGTAGGTTCATCACTAATAGAAGATAGATTAAATAGATTGAAGTACATTATTGATAAGTATTTGTCTACCTCCAAAATATAGTAATTTGTTATGCCAAGTATGGACCCTTCTGGATATCTTCCTCACTAAATCTTCAAAGTAGGAAATTTTGCATCGTCCATGATAAAATGGACAGCTCAAGTATGTAAATGGGAAATTTCCTTGCCTGATACCTGTCAACCTTCTTAATATGATGGCAATATTTAGGGGAGCTTTATCATGTAAGTAAAAGAAACTTTTACCTTTATTCACTTTCTGTCCAGAGCTATCTTCATAGTCCCTTAACACTTTCATCATCTTGATTACTGAAACTCTGTCTCCTAATACAAAGAGAATGGTATCATCTGTATAGGCTAAATAGTTGATCTTTGGACTCCACTTTAGAAGCCCAAATCCTTTAAATTACTCATCTTCATTCAAGCTATCACGACCCAAGCTTAGGGCGTAGACATGACACGATGAATGAGAAACCTGAAAGGACCCCAATCAATCTTATTAATATATTATTACACATTCTTGTTCGCGGAAGCAATAAAATAATAACAATAGATAGAAAAGGGGTGATACAGGTATAAGGGACATCTTTCATATCATAAACATCAAATAGTCAAGAGAGTCAAAGCTCATAGCATCATTACATAACTTGTCCAACAACACTTCTAAATATATAACTTAGCGGGGGCCAAGATAAGCAACCTGGCTCACCCTCATAGCCAAAGCATATTATAGAAGGAAAAAGAGTCTCTATACATAGCATAAGATCAAAGACATTGTCTCCGAAATTGAAAACTGACCAGCTCACTTTGAGAGTAACTGTACTAGCCATGTGGAGGAGGAGGAGGATCAAGTGGAGCTTCGATTCTTACATGGTAACTTCATGTAGGCATAAAGTATGCATTAGTATATTTGAATGTACCAAGTATGTAGGATGCAATGCAACAAGATATAGGCAACATAATTGACATGCATATTTAGGCAATAAATGAGCATATAGCAATATGGCATGCATGAGTGATGCTTGAAGTAAAGCATGCTTACATAGAATATATTACATGTGTAGGAAGAGACCCATCATTTGTAACCAAGGCCTACCACCTCCTTGGCTAGGCGATTGAGGTGCAAACCACCAACATGGTAACACAGGACTACCAACCCTCTTAGCGAGGCGGATGAGGTACAAACCCCCCAACATGGCCGCATGGGCCTACTACCTCCTAAGTGAGGTAATTGAGGTATAGATTCTCCAACATGGTTGCATGGTCCTACTACCTCCCGAGTGAGGTAATTGAGGTACAAACTCCCTAATATGGTTGCACAGGCCTAGTACCCCCCCCCCCCGAGCGAGGCAATTGGGGTACAAACCTCCCAACATTGTTTCATAGGCCTACTACCCCCTGATGAGGCAATTGAGGTACAAAACCCCCAATATGGTTGCACGGACCTACTACCCCCCGAGCGAGGTAGTTGAGGTATAAACCACCCAATATGGTTGCTCGAGCTTACCACTCCTCGAACGACGCATGGTCAACTTACAACACTATAGATACTATTCATGAAATCAACATATATCCATTCTTTTCATCATCATAAAGTGATACAAGTCATAGGTCATGCAATGGATCATCAATAGTTCAAGAACCCTAACTGGGCATTTTATCGAACACTTGGTGGGTGTGTAATGCTAGTGTAAAACTATGCAAATAAAGAGTGAAATCATGCATGGTGTCTTGAAGTAAATTAACTCACCAACACTTAGTAATACCACCTTGCAAAGTACATCAAGACCCTTCATCAAATCTCAAAATATACCAAAAATTCATGCTCAAAACATGCTTAAACAGTCACACTTTTACAAAACCCCGACATAGTTCATAGTTAAATTCATAATAGAAGACCCATAAGTAAAATCAACATAAAAACATCTAATTTAGGTAAAAAGGAAGTTTGGGCATTATGGGTGAAAGGACCCAATGGTTGAAACCCACATACCTTGACTTTGGAGAATTCCTTGATTAAGATTGAAATGGAGATTTAAAGCTTGAGTGAAATTCTTAAGATCCGTAATGAGTTTTGACACTTGAATTTTGGGTGAAATATTTTTCTAAGTGTTTGAGAGAGTATTGGGGAATGTCTTGAATGATATGAAGGTGAAATATGACTAAGTATAGGTATTTTTACGCATGGGAAGACTTAGGCCCAAGAACCAAAAGCCTTGGATCGAACAACAAAACTCGCACCATTTTAACACTGGTCTGCACCCCCTTCGCGTCACGCCAGGGGCGCGGATCAACATTGGATAAGGAATTTTTTGGATTTTTAAATTTTGATACGATTGCTCTAAAATTGGGGTTAGACCCATTTCCCACTCAATTTTTCCCCCCATCAAGAATATGAAGTCAAATTTTTGATATCATGCATGAATTTTGAGATATATGGAAATTACGATTTCGGACACTTTCGAGACGCATTTTTGAGTACTTTTTTTTGGGGTCATTTCACAAGTTGTTCAGACCCCTAGACAGAACCTCTACCGAAATGATGAACAAAGTTGGAGATAAAGGATCCCCCTGTTTTAGACCCTTAGAAGATCTGAAAAAACCATATGATTTGCCATTGATGATCATAGAGTACTAATTATTAGAAATTAGTACCACACCATGTCTATAAGGATTTCAAAGAACCCAAATTCCCTTAAGACTTTTGTAAGGAATATCCAGCAAACTCTATTATAAGCTTTCTCCATGTCCACATTTACTACCACATTCACATTATTATTCCTTTTACTAATGTCCCTAATTATCTCCTGAGCCAACAGGACATTTTATGCAATGTTTCTTCCCTTCATAAAACCAAATTGGTTTTGTGAAATAATTTTGGGCAGAACCTTGATTAATCTGCCATGTACAACTCTAGAAATTAGCTGATTAGTGAAAGAACTAAAGCTGATTGGTCTGAGGTTTGAGAAACCTTTCACTGCCTCCTTCTTCCGAATCAAAACTAGATTGGTATGAGTTAAAATTTTGGTTAGCTCCTATCCACAGAAAAAATCTCTCACCAATCTAGTCAAATCTTCTCCTATGATGTCCTAGCATACTTAAAAGAGTGCATTAGTAAATCCATCTAGGCCATTTATATTACTTTCATTTAGGGAAAATAGACAACCTCTGACTTCATCTTTTTCTGGTAACTGTGTCACACTATCATTCTCTTTTTTAGTAATAAGTTGAGAAATATGATGTAACATGAAATCATCTCTCTCCCAACTAACTTCACTAAACTGTTCAGCATAGAAGGTTACTACAACTTCTCCAATAAAATCCTCCCTATTTGGTATTCCTTGATTAGTCATGATTTCAGATATATGCAGCTTTCTTCTTCGCCCTATAACATAAGAGTGAAAGGACTTCATATTCCTGTCACCTTCTTTCAGCCACTTCAGCCCAGACTTCTGTCTCTAGAAGTCCTTCTCTAGAGCTAGTCATTTCCTTAATTATGTATCTGCCTTCTTAAGTTTTTCTCTATTAGGTGTTGTTGGCTGCAATCCCATTTGAATCTCTTTGACCTTGATCACATCTTCCTTAGTAGCAACTTGTAGAAAGATGTTACCAAAAATTACTTTGCTCCAAGCTGACAAAGCTTTTCTAACCTTTTCTTTAATTTACCCTGAAACTCAATAAAAGGATTGACACTGAAATCAAGTACCCAGTTCTGCCTCACCACTTCCTTAAAATCTTTATGTTGTCTAGAATTTTAGGAAGCGAAAAGGTTTTACTAGGTTATCACTGTCAGTGTTACAAATCAGTTGGAATGAGGCATGGTCTGATCCCTATCTGATAAGGTCCTGCACCTCTGAGTCAGGGAAAATTTCCTGAAAAGCCTTATTCACCAAGACTCTATCCAGCCTCTTAAAAATACAATCTTCCTCAATTGTCCCATTCCACCACGTATACTTACTAGCAGTAAATCTAACATCTAATAAAACATATTTGTTAATGAAAAGGGAAAACTCTGTATCTTCTCTTTGTTCAAAAGGGAGGCCACCCAACTTTTCCTCCTCATTTTATATAATATTGAAATCACTACCTATAATCCATGGAATCTCACTCTCATCAGAAATGCTTTTAATGTCTTCCCACAACTCCAATCTTTCCAACTCATTGCATCTAGCATAAACTGAGCAGATCAAGAAATGCTTGTTAAATAAAACTTAACAGTTACTTGTTGTATAGTATCTAGAATAACAATTGTCACCCATTCTTCATTCCAAAAATATAAGATTTTGCCTGAATAGTTGGTTGTTGCATTATTGAATCCTAATTTCCTCCCGTACTCTTCTAGTGCTCTGCTAGTTCAAAAGGCTCCTGAAATGGTTCTATTTGTGCTTTGAAGGCATAATGGTTTCTTCTATTTAGATTCATTAATTTTTCAAAAGACTTATGGGTATTAATGGATCTAATATTCCAGAAAAGCATTGTCTCTATCATTGATCACTGGAAGTTTTATCCCTACTACTCCTTGTTTTTACCTATAGAGGCACCATAGACCTGCCCTTTTTGGATTCTATTTTCAAACAGTTAGTATGTCTTGGAGATATATCTCCTTCTTTACTAACTTGCTGAATATTCTTTTGCATTTCGTTTGCCTCTTCCTAGTGAGCATTCCCTTCCTCGTCTTCTTCACTAATCAATTCAAGACTGGCATTTTCATTAGCTTCTGCTCCTGCTACTATTGTAGATCCTTCTCCTTCTACTTTTTCTTTTTCTAGTCTTCCCCCGAGAGCTTTCTCTATAAATGTCTTCCATTAAACCCCCTGATTATTTTGTTCCCATTTCGTTCTATTCTTTGGCCCTATTATATCACAATGGTTGTTTTTCTTTGCTCTTTCCTATGCTGTGACTCTGATCAGATGTGGACTGGACATCTCCAACAACTAAGTTGTTGGCCTTATCATCTTTCCCTTCTCTTTGTTTCCCCTATTTTTCCGTTTGTTAGTACTATTATTTTCTTCCCTTTGTTGAGATTTCTCTCTATTATGTGATTCACTTGTGCCTGTCACTTTAGGAATCTCTTGTTCCCCCTTCTTCCCTTCTTTATTTTGCGTATGTGTCTGTAGAACTCTAAAAGCATTCCTTGGAAGCAACCCAATACGATTCCATGTGGTCTTAATCTACAGATTCCTTCCTCTTCCCCTGTTCTTATTTTTCTATTCCACAAATGTTGGTCTCCATTTTCTAGCTGCTGCCCCACCATATTTGGTTGTGTTTGTACCCCCTTAGCATTGTCATTTTGTGCATCCTTGCCCTTGTCCCTCTCTGTATTTTTATCTTTCTTATTTGGATATGGCTCATGGTGCATTACATAACACTGTTTCTTATCATGCCCTTGAATCATGCAAGTAGTACAATACTTGGGGATGTAATAATATTTAATAGTGACCCCCTTCTCCAAGATTGCACCAGCAGAGTTCCTTACTCCGATTTTATCTTTAAGGGAAATCACATAGTAAGTCCACCTCCACTTTCACCCTAGCATAACTCGATCTAGTTTGATTTCTTGTTGCCATATCCACCTTAATGGATTCCCAACATCCATAGCCAGGGAGAAAATGGCTTCCTTCCCAAAACAAATTCAATGGCAATGATGGAAACGAGATCCAGGCCACTGCAATTGTTGTTTCCTCTTTGTCCTTAAACATCGGGTCCCACTTGAAAGTTCTCATGAGGAATGATCTATTTTTCCAAGAAATGTAAAAACCCATCTTTGATAGCAAATAAACGTAATCTTCCATTTGCGAGGACCTGATCAAAATATGCCTATTACAAAGTAAGCCAATCTTGCACTCTCCTTTCATTTCGCACTGCTTATGTATCAATCTCTTCTAATCTTGTATTTTAGACCATCCATAGGAGAATTTTCCTATAACAGCAAATTCTATATTCTCATTCACGATCATTTAATCAACCTCCTCTTGCTCCCAAATGACTTGTGGTTCTCCATGAAGATATGATATGAGCTTTATTGGGATTTTTTGTAATGGTTCCTTTGGTTATTTCAAAAGATCAGCATGTAAAACTTATGGCCCCCCTTCTATTGAAGGATGGCCACTGGCCAGAGCGGCTTTGAGCACTGTGTAAGAAAACGTAAAAAGTCAGCGGTAGATTTCCAGATCCAACTTTTCTTCTTCATATTTCTTTTTTATGATTAACGAAAAGCTTGTTAGATCTGTGGTCCGGCAGTTTTTTGATGAGATCTGAGTTTATATGATGGTCCGGTAGCTATTGGCCTGGCAGATTTTTTGTCACTGTATCTATATGTATGAAAAACTTAAACTAAGTTTTTTACTTGGAATTCATGAATTTATTTGAGCTTTCCTTACAAGTGTATTTGGGGGTTATGAAGATTAAGATACGAATTCCTTAAATTATCTTTTAAATTAATGAATCCTTCTACTCTTATACATGAATAGCTAGTAATTTTCATGATTCTATGACTAATTGTGATTTTTTCCTTATGGAATTTTGGGTTATGAATTTAATGGAGGGTTGCTTGGTTTTACTTAAATTCATACTTCATTTATTATTATTGAATATGAATCAACTCTAAATGTCACGATCCGATTCAGATCATGATGGCGTCTGATGGGACCCACCTATAGGTAAGCCAAGAACCTAACCCAAGCTACTTGTCCTAGCATCTAGTCAAGTCCGATCAACATAATAATAGCACAACAACAATAAAAACCTACCCGGAACTTGGAAGTAAGTTATACATAATCATAATAAGCGAACGAATACATAGGTAAAAAAATAATATAATGTATATATACAAACTCGAGAATACCTATAAAATACATAGTCTACTATACATGGCTAGGGTAAAACAAAATACGACCATCAAAGGAAGGAGACTGTGATGAATCAGAACTGTCGATGCTTACCAAAAGAAGTCTCCTCACTCACCAAAACGCCTAAGAGTCAGCGTCCCCAACTAGTACCTAAACCTACATCATGGGAAGATGCGAAAGTAACGGTGAGTACCAGAAAAAGGCACCCAGTAGGTATCATCAGTCGACTGAGTGAGCTAAATGCATAAGGAAGCTCACATGTATCTAAAAGCAGTAAACTCATCAAAGCACCCCAAAACATTAATTGAACCCAAATACGGAATATAGAACACACCATCTGTCGGGACTGGCTAAACCCATCTCATGCGATTACCAAAATAGAAGCATAGTGCTACATAGAGGTGCAAGGCCCTATGATCATGCTTGTACGCCAATCAGGCCATCATAAGCTTAAGAGGTACACCCGTGCATATAATAACTGACAAAGCTTACAGAAACCCTCGTAGAATATCACAGAGCCTAGCTCTCTATATCAGAAGGTAAAGGGTCAATTGTACTTGGGTGTAAGGCCCTAACGTCTAAGGCTAAATGCCCTTTGACCCCCATAAGCCCAGAGGGTACACCCACGCACAATTAGGGTGTGAAAAGGTGAGTGGATTCATGGGTAAAACATTGAGCCCTCGGCCCACATCATCGCAATAGTAATCAGGTCCTCAACCCATAAAAAATAGTGTCACACAAGGACTCGAACCCAAATATCACCCAGGGAATCTAACCCCTGGGTCTTTTGACCTAGCCTCTAGTCGGCCAATCAACCAGGGCTAAGTGGTCTAACCATAAATGTAATGGTGGTACATATCCCTCGTGGGAGAAAGAATCCCATATCATAATTAACAGCGTCTAGACACCAGAATCCTAATCACAGGGCCCAGCCCCACAAAATATCAATGGGGTCTTCAACCAAAAACTCAACCGATGCTCGGTCCTTAGATTCGGCATCTGTGCCTAGCCTACAATAGCAGCCATCGAGGGTCGGGTCACCGAGACCATCACTAAGACTCTGACTCTCGATATAACTATCAATGCTCACAATTATGGAAAGCTTCATCTGGGACACGAGGTATGAACAATCACTCACTCAACCAATGTATCCAGATCTGAAATTCTAAAGTCATGTCGTGTCCAGAGTCAGTACAGGCAACGAAATTCTCAATTGGTATCCCAGAACATCCCTAACGAAAAACCTCAATCTCATGTAAGCAGAAATAATCCAGCAGCTCACAATAGTGCACTAGAGCGCAGACTTCAAACAACAGGGTAGAACCATGCCCAATAGGAAACCATAGTATACTCTAGCTTATCGCAGATAATAAAAGTAAAGAAAATGCAGTAATAGTAGGGATATCATAGGTGTCGACAATGGATAAGCCCCAAAGATCACAGTATGCCACAAGTCAAGTCATAGTGGTGAAAAATTAACAAGTAATCCCATAGTCATCATATCGCATCAATAATAAACAATATGCACCCATAGACATTTGATAAATCAAAATACATACAAGGCCTCCCTGCAGCCCAACAGTACCAATATACATATATACATGCATTGTGATTCTAATATTCATAGCCATCCACACAATTTATAATCCAACAGTCATAGCACTTCGGATATCAAAGCTACTACCATTTCACATACATTTTAGGCTCAACATGCATGTAACTCAACTCAATCTAAGGTTAGCCTAGTCTACCTAGAGAATGTTAGCTAAACTTTGAGTCAGTCCAGCCATGCTTTTCCCTTCCTAACAGACTCCTAAAGCTACTCAACTATTATTATATAAATAACGGTATCAAAACAATTAGTTTAGCTGTATTATCTTAAGAAATGGGCATAATTAGGCAAAAAGGGTCAAAAATAGGAAAAGTGGTCCCCATACACAAAAACCCAAACCAAAAATAAAAACTAATGACCCCCATTACGCCCCAAGCCTACATCAAACAATTTGGCCTAAAACATGCCCCAAAAGGCCGAGAAAACATCCAAAAATGAACTCAAAAATTCTACTGAGAAAACCCCCTTGCATGACTTTCTTGGCCTGAATTATCAAAAACTAGAAAACTATAGCTAACACCTAGCTAACCATCGCATTCTTCTCAAAATACAGAACACTTTAGGCTAAAAATTTGTCCAATTTCATCAAGATTTGGAAACTAAATAAAGATACAAAGTTTTCACCAAAATTGAAAATGGCACCAACAAAAAAGGAAAAATTACCTCAAAACACGTGCTGACTCCCGATTTCAACTTCACCACGACATTCCTTGCAAAAGTTCGAGTCAAATGGACATTTGGATCACCCAAAACGGACTTAAATAAGCTTTCTATAAGTTACGGAAGTGTTGTAACAAAGCTGGTTCGCGTTACTGATGAGCCTTTATAGACAATCACACCCTTCTTTGCGAATGCGAATTGAGCTTCGTGAATGCGGAGGCATGGGTCACTGGCCCTTCTCCAGGGATGCAGAAGGCTCTCCACGAATGCGGGACTGTGCCAAGCTAGCCTCCGCGATTGCAAAGTTCAACTCCTGCTGGTGCTGCACCAGCAGAACTCCATTCTCTTTTGAGGTATTCCTGAGGCTCTCAATGTCCAATTTTTGCAAACACCTAGTGTAATCACACTAATTTCAATATTTTGGATCCAATGGTGCAATCAAATTTCCCAATGAAGCATCCTATGGATAAAGGAGTACCCCACTTCCTTCTGGCAAATTTTAGCTCAAAGAACTGAGGGGGTCAAAATGCAAGCGGATCACCTTGACAACTGGCAAATGGTCATTTTAGATGTTTTTTGACATATTGGAGCTGACCACGCCATAAGTTTCCAATTGCAAGCGCATTGAGCAAGGTTTTTATGGAAACGTCCTTTTATTTTTAGTTGAACTCATTTTGCAACTTTTAGCTCGAAATCAAACTGAAGCTTTCCATTCTCGAGTCAACCACCCTCCTAACACAAATTAACCATTCCTGAAATAACAGAACTGTTAGAATCCCATGTTGAGGCCATTTACCAGGATTTTGCAAGAAAACTCATTCAAGCAACTTTGGCTCCTTCCTAAACTGCAAATTCACACAATTCTCAACCAAAACACCGAAAACCCATTCCAATAGTCCCAACAGGTCATATTAAGTTTGATTCATTGTACCAAAGCTCAAAACAACATAAACAACACATAAACACGAAAATGACATGCAAGGTCATTACAACATCCTCCACTTAAAAGACTTTCGTCTGTGAAAGTAAAGTAGAAAGCATACCTGGTGGCTCAAATAGGTCGAGGTGTTGCTCTGCATCTGCGCCTCTATCTCCCAGGTAGCCTTTTAGACCGGATGGTGTCACCACTGCACCTTAACGATTGGTATAACCCTAGAATGCAACTTCCTGGTATCTCTGGCTAACATAGCAACTCGCTTCTCAACAAAAGTTAGATGGTCATCTTGCACAACCGTGTCATAGTGCAGCACATGAGACTCATCGAGAACATACCCACACAATATCGATACATGGAACACAGGGTGTATAGCAGAATAATCTGGAGGTAAGGCGAAATCATAAGCAATTGACCTAGCTTGATTCAAGATTGCAAAAACTTACCCCATCTCCAGAATCGCATGACCCTTTTTAGGGGCGAAACTCTCAGAAACACTCGGTCACTAACCTCAAACTACAAAAATTGGCGTCTACAATTAGCATACCTCTGGTGCCAACTCTGAGCTGTCCTCAGTCTATCCTGTATCACCCTAACCCTAGCTAGGGCATCCTGCAACAGATCTTCACTGTACGGACTTGGCTCTAAAGACTCAAACCACCCTAGTGGAGTATGGCATCACCGACCATATAATGCCTCAAACAGGGCCATCTAAATGCTACTGTGATGGCTGTTATCACAAGCAAACCCAGTTAGCATCAGAAATAGGTCCCACTAACCTCCAAACTCTAACACGCAGGCTCGTAACATGTCCTCCAAAACCTGTACAGTATGCTCTAACTGTACATCAGTCTAACGATGGAATGTCATGCTCAAATCAACTCGGGTGCCCAACTCCCACTAAAAATCCTCCAAAATCTAGAGGTGAATTGTGACCCTTGGTTCTATATGATCGATATAGGCACCCTGTGCAATCGAATTATTTTCTGGATATACATACGAGCTAACCCGCTCAGCACTGAAGGTCGAACAAATTGAAATGAAGTGACCAGACTTAGTAAACCAATCAACTATCTCCCAAATGCCATCATAACCCCATGAAAGTAAGAGGAAGCCCCACAACAAAGTCTATAGTCACCCGCTCCCACTTTCACTTTGGAATGGGCAATGGCTGGACTATCCCACCAGGCTGTTGATGCTCGACTTAACTTGCTTGCAACTGAGGCAACGCGATACATAACTGAAATATCTCTCCGCATGCCATCCCACCAGTAATGTTGCCTTAGCTATCGGTACATCTTAGCTACACTCGAGTGAATCAAATATCGGGAGTCATGTGCCTCCTATAGGATCAACTGAATCAAATCCCCCACTCTAGGAATGCACAACTGGCCATCGAATCTGAGAATCACATCAGAATCAACGGTAGCCTAACCCCTAGTAGCTTGTAATACTCTGTCTTAGAGACATACTAGTGACTCATCCTTAAACTGACGGACTCGGATCTGATCGACCAATGAAGAATGAGCCCCAACAAAGCCTAATACTCTACTGGAATCTGAAACATCCAATCAGACCAACCAATTAGCTATGGACTAAACATTTGAAGCCAACAGTCACTCCTCAACTGCCAAGTGTGCTAGGCTGCCCATACTTATCCCTTCTGACTTAAGGCATCCGCTACCATGTTTACCTTTCCCGAATTATATAAAATATAAATATCATACTTAGCCAACAATTCGATCCACCGCTCTAGCCAGAATTAAGATCCCGCTAAGTCATAAGGTATTGTAAGCTCTGGTGGTCCGTATATATATATCGCAGTGCACACCATACAGATGATGCCTCCAAATCTTGAGCACAAACACTACCACTGTCTACTCCATGTCGTGAGTGGGGTAGTTGCGCTCGTGGGCCCATAACTTATGGGAAGCATAGGCAATAACTCTACCTTGCTGCATCAATTCACAACCTAGCTCAACATAGGAGGCATCACAATATACTAAAAAGATCTCTCCCTTGACAGAGAGGGTTAAAATGGGAGCGGTAGTCAACAACTCTTCCAACCTTAGGAAGTTGGCCTCATACTCATCGGACCACAAAAGGAATACCCTAGCGAGTCAATGAGTTAACGAAGAGGCAATAGTGGAAAAACCCTCAATGAACTACTTGTAATACCCTGCTAAACCAACCAATTCTTAATCTCTGTGTCACTGTAGTATGCCTAGGCCAGCCACAGAAGGTCTCAACCTTTTTCGGATCAACACTAATACCTTCCCCATACACCACGTGACCCAAGAAAGTCACAGACTCAAGCCAGAACGCACACTTAGAAAATTTAGCATACATCCTGTGATCCCAGAGTGTTTGAAGCACAATATGGAGGTGCTAGGCATGTTGCTCATGACCTAGCGACTAGACCAGGATATCATCAATAAATACCACAACTAAGGAGTCAAGATACGGCTGAAATACCTGAGTCATAAAGTCAATAAATGTTGCGGGGGCATTAGTTAGCCCAAAAAGCCATGACTAACAACTCATAATGCCCATAATGAGTTCGGAAGGTAGTCTTCTGAATATCATCTGCCCAGATCCTCAAATCAATGTCAGAAAACACTAAAGCCCCCTGCAACTAATCAAATAAATCATCAATGCATCACAAAGGATAATGGTTCTTCACTGTCACCTTATTCAGCTACCGATAATCAATACGCATCAAAAGAGTCCAGTCTTTCTTTGTCACAAAAAAGATAGGAGCTCCCCAGGGGGAATACTCGATAGGATGAATCCTAAATCTAGCAAACTCTGAAGCTGAGAACTGAGCTCTTTAAGCTCTGCAGGAGCCATCTGGTATGGAGAAATAGATATGGGCTTAGTGCCCGAATCAACCTTAATATCAAAATCAATCTCCCGCAAAGGTGGCAATCCAGGAAAATCTGCCGAGAACACAATAGGAAACTGACATACAATTGGCACGAACTCTATAGAAGGAGTCTCAACTGTCAAATTATGCACATGAGCCAAATAAGCTGAACACCCTGCTGATATCAATCTCTAGGCCTAAACATATGATATGAAACCTGTCGAAACCTGACTCGTGCTTCCTTGCCAAACCACTAGGGGCATCCCCGGTATCACCAAGGTAACAGTCTTGGCATAACAATCTAACATAGCATGATATGGGGACAACCAATCCATACCCAGAATAAGATCAAAATCAAACATATCCAAAAGTATCAAGCCAACCCAAGTACCAAAACCCCAGAGAGTGATTAGACAACCCCTACAAACCCGATCTACCACAAGAGAATTTGCGACCAGGGTCAATACCTGAATCAAAGAAGAAAGTGACTTGGGAGTCACACCTAGGAGGGCAACATAATACACAGAAACATAAAAAAAATGTAGAACCAAGGTCAAAGAAGGTTAAAGCTACCTGCTGGCATACAGTAATCATAACTCTGATGGCTCATCAAAGGCCTCATCCTCGTACCCTGCTGGTACAGCATAAAAGTGGTCCTCATTGCCTCCCCCCTCGAACATTACTATCTCCCCTGGCTCTACCTCCCTTCATGGGCTCTCAGGTACCCTACTGATCACACTACTGGTCCCTATACTGATCATCCTGGCAACCACAGTCCTGACCTCTGCCCCTGCCACCGATGTAGGAGTTGACCTATAGTTGTGGGGCAACAAGTGCTTCCCTCTGCTCTGGACAATCCCTAAGCCAATAATCTAGTGTCCCGCACCCAAAACAACCTGACATGGCTCTGTCTCTGTGGTCATTGTCATATTGACTCGATCCAGCTACCCTAGAATCCTGACTACCTACCGAAGACACCTCAATCGGCCTGAAGAAGCTGAGTTATGCTCTCTCTACCTCCGCCCAGTGGGATAGGAGGTACCACCACTACTGGAAGTACCTTGGCCCTGATGGCCACCCTCAGAAGCCTGTAGTAATCCTTGATTTGGTCGGCTAGTCTGACCTCGCTGACCTCTCCTTGGAGGCCTGCCACTCGGCACTCTGTATCTTGTCTAAAGCTACTGAACTCTCTATGACATTTAGCCCACTTGTCGATGCCCACTTGGGCCTCGTAACTAATCTTCTCTAGGGAACGAACATGATTAATAATATCCAGAAATGAGCGACCTGAGGTCACTAGTGCATGAGTGCCCATATTCAGCTGAAGCCTCAAACCTAACACAAAGTAATGGATCCGCTCCTCCTCAAAAGGCAGAATAGTTGTAGCATAACGAGAGAGCTCTTGAAACCTGACCTCATAGTGGGATACACATCTTTCTCTGCTTATCTCGCATAAACTGATCTCTGTGACTATCTCTGAAGCTTCTGGGCACAAATCTAGTCATGAAAGCCTCTGTGAACTCAGTCTAAGTCAACGATGCAGCATCTACTGGTCTGGTGTCCCAGCAAGTTCGCCACCACTGTCTGGCAATACCATCAAGTTGATACGCTGTGAACTCAACACCCCAGGACTCCAGTAGTCACAAATCCTACAATCACTCTATACATGCTATCAAGAACTCCTATGTATCCTCCCTTGGAGCTCTAGAAAATCTTGGCGGAGCCAATCTCAAGAAATATCCAAGCAACCGCTGGTCTTGAAACTGCACTGCTCTCTTAGACTGGGTCGGGACCCCTAGAACAACCGACTCCACTGGCACCTAAATAGGGTGGGCTAGAGCTAGCACCTGCACCCTACTATAGGGCTCCAAGTGATTACAGGAACTGTCCAAGGACCACCTGCACCTCTGGCGTAACTACAAAAGCAATTGAGAGAGCTAGTGCATCTGGTTGCGGTGGAGTTGGGGCCTCTTGTATATGCTCCTCAGGCTCAGGGGTGTGCTCCCTATCTAGGACTGACAGTGTAGCCCTACCCCAGCCCCAACTCCATCCCTAGTCAGGAATAGGCCCTCTACGCACCATTCTCACATAAGACCTCTACACTCTATACCTACAAAAGAGACGAGGTCAGATTCTAGGAAATTGAAAGCTCATTTGATAAAATGCACAATGAGAATCAACGACACAGAAAGGTTCCTAAACATCCCATAACCTCCTGAAGATAAGCCATGAATGTCTATGCACCCATCCATAGGACTCTATTGGATGGTGGCCATGTACAGTTGAGAAAAATGAACCTAGGCTCTGATACCAACTTGTCACGACCTAGTTCCGGTCATAATGGCACATGTAGGGACCCACATATATGCAAGCCATTAACCAAACCCAAGGATACCTGTCCTAGAATCTAGGCAAGTCCGAATAGTATAATAATAACACAACAACAATAAAAACCTACTCAGAACCTGGAAGCTAGTTGTACATAATCACAATAAGAAAACAGATACATAACTAAAAACATAATATAATGTGTATATACAAACCAGAGAATGCTGACAAAATACATAGTGTAGTGTACATGGCCAAGGTCTGATAACAAAAGACGGCCATCAAAGGAAGGAGACTGTGATGAATCAGAACTATGCTCACAACAAGGAATCTTTTTTCTCCTCAAATCCCCTAAGAGACAGCGTCCGCGGCTAGTACCTGGACCTACATATAGGAAGATACAGAAGTAGGGGTGAGTACTAGAAAAAGGCAGCCAGTAAGCATCATCAACTGATTGAGTGGGGTAAATGCATAAGGAAGCTCAAATGTATCAAAAAGCAGTAAACTTATCAAAGCACCCTAGAACATCAACTGTACCTAAATACAGCAATACGGAACATACCATCTGTCATGACTAGCTGAACCTATCTCAAACGATCACTAATTCAGAAGCATAGTATTGCACAAGGGTGCAAGGCCCTAAGATGTTTGCCTATACACCACCTGGGCACCCATAAACCCAAGAGGTATACCCGCTCACAGAATAATTGATAAAACTCATAGAAACCCCCTGCAGAATCATTATAGAGCCTGGCTCTCCATATCATAAGGTCAAAGGCCAATTGTACGTAGGTGTAAGGCCCTAGTGTCTAATCCTGAATACCCCCTGAGCCCCCATAAGCCCATTGGGTACACCCATGCACAATTAGGATGTGAAAAGGTGAGTGGATCCATGGGTAAACCATTGGGCCCTCCGCCCCCCAACATCGCTACAATAACCAAGTCTTTACTACAACAAATTTGATTTAGGGACAAAAAATTTCATCACTTATAACTCATATTTCGTCACCGAGAAAGATCTTTTGTAACGAAAAAAATTCGTCAGTCAGTCGTCCCTAAATGTGGGGTCACTAAATGTATACAAAGACAATTTAGTGCTTTGTCGCTAAAAAAATTATATTAACTACAAAATAAAAAATTCGTACCCAAATGCATAACATTTGTGACAAATTGATTTGTTATGGAAAGTAAATTTTTTTTGTGGTTGATAGTTTGATTTTGTCACTAAAAAGGTTATTAATAGCGACAAAATTATATAGTTACTAATTATATAGTTCAATCAGTGACGACACCAATTGTCATGAGTATTTCGTAGTTAAAGAAATTTAATTTCGTTACTAATGACTAGTTTTTATATACAATAAATGTTTCGTCCTTAAATGTATGAATTAGTGACAAATTTGTTATGATAAAAAAATAAACATGTTAAATCAATCATCATGTCACCAAACATATTACTCTTACCGATAACATAAAATTGTCACTATACCAACAAACATTTTTTCACTAGAAGTATTTAGCTTATGACAAATTAATTTATTTTTTGACAAATATTTGTCTTTAAAAATTTAATTTATTCATTGCTGAAACTTAATCCTTTGAATATAATTTTGTCATTAATGACAAATATTTATTTATTTTCATATTGATATTATTTTTTAAATTGGAATTACATAAACTAAAATAAATTAATAAATTATGTCAAATAATAATCATACAATTTAAGAACAACTAAATGTAAAAAGTAGTAATATTCAAACTTCTTCGATAAAAGTAAAACATATCCAGTAATAAGAAAGTATAATTGAAATATACTGAATATTTCTTCTCTATCTTGCCTCTTATCACCCCAACCTACATCATCCAAAAAAATTGTATGATAACATCTAGAAATAATGTAGTTCTTTAATATAATGTCATCGCCACTTTCTTGCTTTTATCGTACAAATCTTCACCCAAATATTTTTTTGGAACATGAGCAATCACACAAAAGAGAATCTGATGACTATAAATGCAACTATTCTGTGAAGGACTTTCAACCATAAAGACCTATCACTTTGCCACAAAAAGTAGTAAATTTAAGAACAATACCTTATAGGATACATGACATTCCTAAATGTATGAAGTGGTGCTTTTTGCCCAGAAAGTCGATAGCTGTCACAAGTGTCTTGTAGAATTTGGTGCTCAAGGAAAATATGTGCTCCAACACTCTTTAAACCCCTTAAAAGGTTGACTACATGAGATAAAGCAAGATATTCATCCTCACATAGTCATCACTATGACATTCTTCTCTAGCATTGCATATCTGTAGAAACTATTTCTTATACTCAAGCACTCTTGAGACCCGTCACAAGGTTGACTACATGAGATAAAGTGGGAACTTCATCCTCACATGAGCTCAAGTCATCACCATGATATTCTTCTCTAGCATTGCAAGTTTTCTGAAGTCCAAACTAGCATTTTCCACTACCAAGCAATTTAAAGACGAGTGTCATCAAAATCAGTTTGAGAAACCTTCTGAGCTATTTTTAGCAATTGCATAGATCAATCTTTTGATATGTTCTCATTTGCAACCAATATCTTCGGTTGAGAACCAACTTTTAGAAAGCTGAAAAATGAAACATTACCAAACTATCAAAAAATTGTTCCAGTAGGACATGAATAACCATTCCATACAAGAAACAATAGCAACACTCCAGTAGAATTTGGTCACATATGCAACTGTCGAAATGATTTACCATCAACATTTAGACTGTCAAATTCCCATAGAATTCACTAAATCGTGCAATCATTCAACAATATTTGTAACACCATGATTACATATTGCTACCAAAACAAAGATTACTCATTATATGAAATCAAATACTGCATCAGTTGAAGATAAAACTTTGTAAACAAATAGTTCAACTTCAGGATACACATTCCTAGTCCAATCAGACAAGATTTACGAAATGAACTATGAATACAAGTCAGCTAGCTCCACAAAACAGTCAAATCAGAAACAATGGAATAAGAGAGATATTGCAATAGAGTAATGATTTATTTGTCTTCAACCTGTAAATACGAACCATGAAACCTAATGGAGTAATGATTGACAAAGATGAGAGAAGGAGACATGTTAACAGATGATATATTGAGAAAAGAGGCATCTTGCAGGAGAGATTTCTAACGTATTTCGAGAATAATTGTCAAATTAGGTTTTAGGCCTAATTCATACCCTCCAAAAGCTTAGCTTAAAGGGAGAAGGTTTGCCCATCAATGATCATTTTACAAATTGGAATAACTCTTTTAATTTATCAAGCTCCAACCTTTAAATGTATGATATATGACCACCACCATCATCAAAACAAAAAAAATGCAGGACACTACTCATGAAGCATAAACTCCAGAATTTTAAGGAAGTATACTTTAGTACCTATTCAACCATCCTATGCTTAAGTAGTGCCTTTGGCCAAAACTTTAACGGCAACATTCTTGCCAGCCTCGGTGTTTCGTGCAAATTTAACTTTAAATATGAAAGTTAAGGAAAAGAGCAGCTAAAAAGTTGTCTAGATTAATCTAATGCCTCAAGAAATAGCACATGGCAGGTATGGTTTAGGTATAAATGACCAAACCTAATGAAAAACACCAGCAGGTCGATCTTAGTGACACTTTCTACTTGTATTATTGTGTTAGTCTTCTATTTGTTCATCATTTCCATGGTGTAATTTCTACCAGCAAACCTAGAGGAGATCGCAAGAAAAGATTCAGGTTCTAAAATTGATAATCTTTTCCTAGAAAAATCAAAGAGATGCAAAGGATGAACGAAAAGTTTTGAATAACTATCACAGGTAGTTAACCACTGCTTTAAAAGAGAAAAGATTGGGAAAAAGGCAAAGAACTAATGTCCAGAAAGATGGGTCAAAAGTTGTTAACCTGCCGTCTGTTTCATCAAATGGGAGAAACAGGTAAAGTAGGTTAGTAAGTCAGCTGAGAAAGAAAATTACAAGCACACTCTTGATCGTTTGAAGAAACTCATTCGATTGAATGCTCCTGAATGCGCATGTAAAACTTTTATCTTTAAATATTTCACTGCTACTGGGAATTGTTCCAAGTTAATACAGATAAAAAGGTACTTTTGTATTGATTAGAACCTTGTTTTTTAAAGCTTTCCAACCTTACATCTTGCCAAACTAAACTAATTATTGTCTGAAATTTTTATCTTCTGTCCACTGGTTTTAGATACTTAAAGCATGCTATCTTTTGGTATGAGCTTTTAATAGATTTTCTTATCTCGTCTTTGAGCTTAAGTTGTTTAATTACTTAAATTCATTTTCCTGTAGATGCTGAATCTTCAACAAAATTGTCAAAATGGCTATTGCATCAACCTGATATAACTTTAGCAGTGCACTTACTATCTAGGTACTACCAGGGCAATAAAATTAACCTAACTAACAATAACAACCAAGACTTAGCTTTAAACACAAATATCCATATTCATTACTCAATAAGAACAACTACTATCAAAGACCAATCAAATAATAGCTCGCAGAACATGGCAACATCACTAAATATAAGTTTTGAAAATAAAATTAGTTCCCATGAAAGCTTAAACCCAGAGATACAGGAACCTATAAATATTGAAGAGAAAATTTAGGAAACACCTCCAAATAAAGCTTTATTTGAAATTTTAGCTTTATCATTAATTATAGTCATTTTCCCGTTATATTTTTCAAGACATGGTATTTATTGCATTCAAAGGGTACTTTGGGTAAAATTACCCCATCATTTACTATTTCTTAATTCTTGTGTCAAGTCAATAGTGGTCAAATAAAGTTGGACAGAGAAAGTACTAGCATCTGCAAGGAATAAACTAATATCATTTCTTTAGATAACAAGTTTTACTCTCATCCGTACAGACATGCTAAAGGGTCTTAATCTTTTTTATTTAGTCATTACTATAGGGGACCCTAGAGGTCCATGTACCATACTGGCGTAGTACTTGATCCTACATAAAATTTCCCATTCATAAGTTTACATAAGATTCAATCCATTTATCATACAAATAGTGGTGATAGACTTACTATATTTGCATATTTTCATATGCTAACCTCCCCAATTTCCTCTTATTTCGATATGCTAATCTCTCCAATTTCCTCTCAAGGTATTATAACAAACATAAAATAATTACAAGCTCATATTCCATAATATTAGAAAATAACGAGTTATAACAATCTATTCCGTCATTGTTAAAGACACCTTGTTTGACACTTGAAATTGAGGAAATAGAATTAAATTCACAATCGATAAATCAAAGAGGAAAAAGAAGCAAAGCAAAGGACACATTCGAGAAAAGAAGAGTGTACCTTTTGTTCTTGGTATTGTTTGGCAAAAGGAGAGAGGAGTTTTGCATATGTGAAGGTGAAATTACACACATCAGTCTCAAACCACGTGGAACTCAAAAAGGCTAACAAATGGAGTATGATAGTAGGTCAGTTTTGATGTAATGCCACTTCTGCATGTCTCACGCAAAAAAGCTCCTCATTCATTTAAATTTCCTTATGGTTGAATACATGAGGATACACTTGTTGCACAAGTTTCGATCCATTATCTTAGTATTTTGGTTTTGCAATTCCAAGATTTGCATTAACTATCACATGAAGCAATTGCTAGAATAAAGAGAACATATAAGAAGTTACTTCAGTTATAGAACTTAGATATCAGTTGTATAATCGCAGATGATCACCTAGCACATTTTTCCTTCTACTATTTTCTACATATTTAACTATTATCTACTTACACCCCTTGATATTTCATATTACTATAATTTGACAACAAATATAAGGAGTCTTAAACTTTATATTCATTTATTCTAAAATTGAAAACTTGACTATAAATAGAGAAATGAAAATCAACATACTTTTACAAACTTGTAGATATCCTCGAGAAAGTCCACGATAGTCAAATGAAATCAACAATCATGACATTTAGAGGCAAATTGTTTGGTCTACTTGAAAGTCTACAAGAAGCTTGAAAATAGAATGGTCTATCTGACTATTTATGATGATATTACTCATGATATCTTTTGCTAAGTCAAGGAAGGCATCATATCCTTACTTTCTTGGTGCAAGAGGCATACGTGAATTTTTTCGATCGTCTTTGCTTTTCTTCGATGCAAGAGCTGCTCAGTGGGTTCTCCTGTAGAGTTTTTATTGTCACGATCCAAACCTAGGGCTTAGATGTGACACAACGAATGGGGAACCTGATAGGACCCCAATCAACCCTCTCAACCTATCATTACATATCATTGATCACGAAAGCATGTAAAAAGCATAAAACAAACTTAAGGGGCAAAGGGATAGCTTGCCAAAAATATCAACATCAAGAGACAAGAGTCATAGCTCATATAATAAATACACAATTTGTCCAACAAATACCTTTAAATACATAGATAAAGCGGGGGCCAAGACAAAGTAACCGAACTCACCCTCATAGTCAAAATGGAACATAAGTGTCTCAATACATAGATAATAGCAACATAGGCTAAGGTCCCCGAAGTGGAGGACTCACCAACTAGCTTTGAGTAGAACCGATCTAGTCACATGCAGGAGGAGGATGGTCAACTTGAGCACCGGTTCCTACATGGTAATATTATGTAAGCAAGAGTATGAGTTAGTACATTTGAATGTACTAAGTATGTAGAATGCAATGCAACAATAGATAGACATCATATTCAAAATGCATAAATTAGACAATAGGCATAGTATAACAATATGACATATATGTTCAATCCGTAAGTAAATCATGCTTAAGTAGCTCATGCTCATATCGGATATCATATGTGTAGAAGACACCAAGCTAGTTATTCAATGTATAAACCCCTTGGTGGTTGTGTGGTATAAACTACTCACACGGTTGATGATAATCACACCTTATCAACACAGTGATGAAGTATAAACCCCTCGTATGGTTAATGGTATAAACCCCCAACATGGGTACCTGGGCTCTTGTCCCCCCGAATCGGGTATAGTCTAATGCAACATATTATATAGAACATATATATCATGTATTTAATCATTTAATCATCATAATATCAATCATATCATATCTCATGCTTTGGACCTTCAATTCCTCAAGAAACCATAACCGGACATTTTA